>JANTFA010148640.1:0-11409 GCA_026413405.1 Phytosciara flavipes | reverse complement strand
GTGGACGCTGAACTAATTTCATTTTTATTAATGAAAAAAAAAACTGAAACTGAAACTCTGAAAATACTTACAGAATATTTGTATCGGATGGTATTACTGGTATGGCATTTAGCTGCAATCTCATGCAACGAACTAATCTCTGGGTGCACGTACATCCTGTAGGACAATCACTTGCTGATGATGATGAAGTTTCGCATACCAAATGCAGCACCAGTATGTATAGCAATATCATTTTTGATGTAATGCTTCTGGTTGGAATGCACATTCTCAAATAGTCTGTGTATATGTGCACTAGATATAATATAAAGTTACGATTTAATGACTCCGAGTCTCGAGCAATAAATTGCAGCCTTGTATGCAATATATTCTAGTCGGTCATGTCACACTTTTCACAATATTGTTCTTTCTTTTGTAAATCAACAGAGTCTAGGCTAGCTCCTACTCATGTAATATATTACATAACTGCAGCGTACAATGCTTCACACCATCACAAAATTATTCACTGAAAAATAAATTCATTTAAGGTTTAGTTTTTATCTAATTTCATACTGAATATCTGTCATTCAGTGATAATGCTTTCGGTTGTTAATAGCTTAGACTTTTTAAGCAAACACTATAGTTTCAAGTGAACACTTCGTTAAAGATATATCCAAACATCAAACAGCGAAGGTTGATTTTGTCGATCTATGAACTGGTGTATTGGACATCTAAAGTCTTCGTCAATGTTAAGGATTTTATCATGGCACCACGTTACTGTAAGCGCCGACACGCAAGTTCAACCCTACAAAAAAAAACTTTGGGACTAAGGAACATATTAACAGCGACTTTTTGACTTCGCCCTCTTGGTCCCATTTTCTCTTAATCTAGATGTTCGTAAGATTTCAACGCAGTACGAAGATCGCTTAAGATTTGGCTGACATATTGATTTTCAAAGTTATGTGATTTGTACTGAAAAATACAAAATAATTCATTTTGAGATAACTAAAATTTCCTACGTTAGTGTCTAGCCAGTTTGTCACCTCCTCGCCATCAACTCCTGAACTTCTCTAAAGATTTGCTGGGAGTTTTGGCTATAGTCAAAACAACTACAAGCAAAAGTGTCATCGTAGTCGGCTGCCAAATAGAGTAGAGTACCATTTTGTATACGTTTTTATTTCCACCCTCTTTAAAGTGCCCAAATTTGTATGGTACACTGTCCAGTTTCATTACTCTATTAGAGTACCACTCATGCCTGCAGGAGTGCCATGGAGTGTGTTGCTATATGACGCTCTAGATGACAACAACGGGAACTATGATTTGAAAAATGAGGGTTACCGCCAAATTTTGGGAGTAGGGTTCTCAGAAGTCTCCATACAATTGCAGACCTCTGCAGTTCGTCGTCACGGTGAATTTTTTTACGTTTTGACGAATAATAAAACATACAAATGTGAATTTTTCGATACATTTGGATTACTTTGACATGACTGAGATGCCTCAGTGACGGTTCCACGATTTGAGGTGATAATAATGTCCAGGCCTGGGCTGGCCATACAGGGCATTGCGCCCTTGTCATTTTTTACTGCTTTTATAAAGCAGAATGCCCGATGCGGCTCTTGGTAGCCAGCCCGGGCCTGATAATGTTGATAATGATGTTAAAGGAAATGTTAGGTTAAAGGGAAATTATGTCATGCAATGTAAAACTTACAAAGAAGGAACCCGAATTATCTGCCATTAGACCCAAAAATTCTGACAGCTAAAATGACATTTTTGCCAGAGAAGACTAGAGAGGCCGTTCATAGATGAAGTCACGCTGTTTTTGAGACTTTTTGAACCCTCCACCCCTCTCGTCACGCAAAAATATTCCGTTTTCTTGAATTTCCGGCACGTTTGAAATTTTGCGCCTCTTGATGTAACCTTCTAGCCTATGCAAGAAATGTCAACGAATTTGAGAGTTGTCAAAATTGTGAATAAAAATAGTGCTCGGTTTTAAAAACTCGCCATTGTAACTAAAATTTTTGTTGTCAAATTTTTTGTTGGAAATCTTTCTTTTTGTTAATTTTCTTGGTTGAAATTTATTGTTGCGTTCATGCACAGAATACGTCACATAAGTTCTTTCAGAAGTGACACACAAGGACTTGCGTCACCACTACCCTTTAAGGGGTTTCTTTTTTACTGTTATCATGAGTTTAAAAAACAAAATTTGTTTAACTCTTAAAATTTTATATAATTTACATGGTCACCCAAACAATCACATACACTGAATTGTTTAAAAAATAATTTTAAATAAAACATCTTGACTGACATGTCTAGAGAACGTACGTGTTTTCACATTTATAATGATGAATTTAATAGGTAAATTATTCAAATAATGGGATAACCATAAAGCTAAACCGTCTCTTGAATATTTGAATGTTAATGTTTATAGCCTGGCCACCAGATCTTTTGAAATTATGAATTAATAATGCAACGCCATATCGTTTACAGACTATATAAAGACCCAGATTATTGCTTCATTGTCTTTCATATATTGGGAACCCTTTTCCTCTTATAATGTTTTGCGTAGAAGAATACATAAACTAATGGATTCCGGTCCGAGAATTTCAGGCACGTTCTAGTCGTTACTGTGAGAATTTGTACTAAAGTTTTGCAGATACCAATATGTTACGTTTACACTGTAGGCTACTTTAAAGTCACTCTACAAGCGAAATTGATTGGACATGGTCGATGTATGTCATATTGAAATATTAAAAACGAGTCTGAAACAATTCATGGGATCAAATGCGCCGTTAATAGTAGTTAGGAGATAGTTCATTACATGTGTCGTTCAAGCCGAACTCGCTTTGTGTTTTATAAGTAACAACGTTTGGAAATTGTTGAGTAATTAACGATTTTACCTAGAGATTTTAGCAACAAACTAAAACATTTAATTTTTTTCATTATAACAGAGTTTGACAACAATTCTCTCATTCGCCCCTACTTGCTGACACAATCAAATATTACGTAGACCGTGTAGGCATCCCAACATTTACGCATTTTTGTTCGAGACTATTACTCCATCTCTAATTATTCTTAGTTTATTCGAGCCGAAGGCGAGGTAATTTATTACCAGTGTCACAATAAAAGTTTGTAAGCCGAGATGCTTGAAACACACGAATGAGTTGGTGTAACGTAACGGACCTAACAAAGTTGTGTCAATTTTGATTCTTATTGCAAAATGAAGGGGAAGTCATTAATGAACGGCACTAACAACTTTTGTCGTTTGTGTCCATTTATGTTGTAGCATAGCATACCTTGATTTCATCAAAACAGTACACAGTATGGACTGTGTACGTGTAGGTTCATGTTAGAAACCAGTGGTACTGGTGCCAGTGCTATGGTTTTCGACAATAGATTAAGATTAGCTCGAGTAGTGTGTGCTTGTTGGCCAGGTTGAAGCACGGGGTTCCAGTGGGTTTTGAACATTCATTTTCCTAATGTTGCAAATATTGCAGTGTCAATTTCAAAGCAACCTACTTCTTCTTCTTCTTCATCGCTTTATTTTTGTCTACGACTAATGTTTGCAAAAGTTTTCCTGATTTTTTTATTCATTTTGACTTTGAGGGTTAGCGTTTCAAAGCAATCTATTACTTCAAGTGTAGCAACATGTAAAAATAAAATAAACAAAACCACTGCTGACCGGTGGTTAAGTAGTGTGAGAATGAATTCCTTAATTTATATTTCAATGAAAATTTTGTTTTCACTTTTCGTTTAAGAACTAAGAAGCGAGTAGTTCCGGGTAATTCGCTCACTGAACTGCATTTGACGCGGGTTGACAAGATCGACATCTAGTGCGATAATCTATCTTCATGCGATTCTTGATTCATAAATAATTATTATCGAGCGCTTGTTCCCAAAATGAAAGTAGAATGAAAGAAGCAAGTACTTCAAATGTTATACGATGCATGTGCAACTACTTTGCGTGTCTTGTGGAACTTATTCGATGCAAATGGTTATGATGATCCACTGCATTTTTGCCACCATTTTATAGAAACAAAAAACCTTAGAAATCACAAGCACCGCACAGACTTTTTAAGCCAACAAGCAAACACTCTGAAATGCAACGACTAGAATACTTTCACAAAACCGACATAATTCATAAATGTTCGAAAATGTTTGAGAAATTTCCATCAAAAAACCATTTTTCAAACAGAATTCCATCATAAATTCATAATGAAAGAAATAGAAATGCACTAAACTGAAAAGTACTAAAAATTTTAGAGTGTTAACCCTTAAATAATCAACAATATTTACAGAGGAGTTTATTTTCTGTATTTTTAACATTAAACCCATTGCATACCCACTACACGAAACATTCCCGCACCACCCAACCAGCTATACTGCTAACATACTCTGTGTATTTTTCCCATTTTCCTATTTTTCCACTCTTTATCCGTTCTCGTAAAATTCACGATGCAGCATCAGATCGTATATATACCATCAGCATTATGAAAGAATGTTTGGGTCATGTATAGTATGGTAAGTACTGTGTGTATATGAAAAAGTGGTTATGAAATGTATAGCCTCTGGTGTGATATCATTTTTGAATACTTTTCCTTCTTATTATTCTAAAAGTCGCCCCATTGTCTGCGCTTAAATCTGTGGGATTTCAGAGTATTTTAAGTGAAACGTTTTCATCTCTCCGATTCAACATCATTTAAGCCTTTCAATTTCATTCATTTTCATTGAGATTTATTGACGAATCAGAAATACAGAATCGGAAGGGGTTCGTAAATATTGAGCTGTAAACAATTCACGCAGACTAATTTTCTAAAGTGGCTCCACAGTTGCACTTTAATTAAAACGCAAACACTTTACACAATAGTCTGGTCAAAACCGGCCCACGCATATATACGTTACATACACTCACTCTACACACACTGTCGCGTTTCATTTAACTGACTAAGAAACTAAAGTGAAATCGGTGGACAACAAGAAGAGCAAGAGTTAAATTTCGCGTATTTTATATGTCCCAGACACCGGCTAACACGGTTGCTAACTAACTGCGAGACTCTTCGTTATTGATGTTCCGAAAAAGCGGAATATTATTTACTATATCAGATGGGGTCATACGGAGTGGAATATTATTATGTATTGTGTGTGTATAACATCAACTAACTAATGCCATCTCTATACAAACGAAAATGATGATGTGATGTATGGTATACTGAACATCACAGAATTATTAAGATTGTGGCGACTGAAACGTACGACGGAGAACGAGACACTGTTTTCAGAGATTTCCATGTGAAGATAAAAATTTTCTGGATAGTATGTTGTGTGTTGTAGCTTTGCTCTCTGGATCATGACAACTAATACACCGCGCAGTGCATATTAATATCTACACACACACAACACATTTTGTGCTCTTTCTGGAATATTTTGTATGGATATAATATCGAATGTCGGATACAATTTTGTGCTTATATGACAGAAACGTTTGGTGGTGTAACCTAATATATACATTTTCAAGAACTCACTCCGTTTAAAAGAGCCCTACGTTGTTGGTGGCAAGAGATTTATATGCTTTGCTTAATGTAATTTCTTGTTTTCATTTTTCGCTCGTTTTATTAAAATGAATGTCGACTGGTCTGTATCCGCAACAAATCAAATCACTTCCATCTTTATACAGCTAAAGAAAAGTGAACGCCGACATGTTCTGAATTTATTTGTTTGTGGTTTGTATTTCCAATCCACATAATTTAATTTACCAAATGAAGAACTCAAACTCAGACTTTCTATAACCAGCTTGGGCCACTCGACATGCTAGCACCAAGGACCATTCAAATAGATCGCACGTTGTCTTGGGTGGAGGGTAGTTAGACCAAAGCGTAGGCTTCACACATAATGAATTTTTTCCCATGTGTTTTGCGTGCAAAGGAACCGTCATTTTTAGTGGACGAATTTTTTGAATGGCCTTTATATATGCTCCAGCAGTAACAACAACTCCCACCGTTCGGTACTAGCAGTTGGATTAGCTACTTAATTTGACGTAATATAACTATTTGCTTTTGAACTCAATTAGCTGTATTGTCACTACACAGCCTAACCGTTTCCTCATTCATTCAATTCAACCACACTTATTCATTATATCTACCATTCACAACACTTTACGAAAATAGCACCTCAAAGCAAATATTTCAGCACCGGACTCAGTTTGACATTCAACTAGTTGATGTCCAGAAAAACTACTTGGTTAACATGGGCTGCAGCAACCATTTGTTTTGAATAAAGACTAAATATTTCTTGAAGTAGAAAACCAAGCATAAATAACCGTGAGCATACTTTCGAAAAAAAAAATCAAATCAAAGGAGACTAGAAAACGATTAAGATTCACAAACACCTGACGAGCAAAGCTCTTAAAGTTCAGCCATTTTTTCATCGCACGCTGTCACATCAACGGCACAAGCAAAAAGTTCACGGAATTTATAGAAACACTGAGAGTAAAAAACTAAACAAAAGTCTAAATTAAATAAAACAAAAAAAAAACACTGAGCACAGTTTACATTCTTTAATTTATCGAATGAAGAACTGAATTTTCACTTTTTGAATTTTGGTTTTGACCGTTTTGACTCAATACAAAATGACGAATACAAGGATCCAAGTTTTTATTCCCTAAACCAAACATGTGGATTGGAAGTACAAAACTACCGTGGAGTGTGTGTCGTTTGTATGGAGGTTATTTAATACAAACTACGAACAACTAATAAATCCGAAGCATGTCGGTATTCACTTTTCTTCGACTGTAGTTTCTGAATTCTTTCATTCACGATTAGTTAATTGGAAATTGAATACCATTTCACCCAACAGAAGCAAAGCAGAGAATTTTCGCCGATTTCCAGGATTTCCACGAAAAGTTAGGTTTTTACTTATAGGGTTTAAGTGTTGGTATCTCTAACCCGTAAAAATCTCTCCGATATCTATAATAACATAAGCATTTAATTAATATGTCCCATCTATTGGGTGAGTCAGATCCCTTGACTGGTAATTGATAATTTTCCGAATACAATTTTGATCAATTTAATTCTTCATTACGATGTCTGTGCCCGAGTCGTTTCGAGTTTATTTTTTAGTGTTAAACTTCGGAAGTATTCACTGCAGCTATCCTACAAACTTCATGCGCAAGATAAATATCGTCATTAAGAGGTACAATTCACGCCGTAAGACCGCTTCAAAATTTGAAATTTGAGTGAATCAATGAATGAACAAAAGGAATTGAAAAATGAAATCAACGCACTCTAATGTGGGAATATCGTGAACATGTCTGTTATAACGTTGCTGCTGCAAAGGCAATAGTGTGTTTCTTTTCAAATTTCGAGCGTACTTACGGGGTCAATATACGGGGAAATTCGCTTATCGCGGAGGCAAGGGATATAATCCTCCTCCGAGATAAAGGGTTTTCCCCGCAAAAACGTAAGATATTTTATGCACCAAAGTGGTGCGGTGTATAAACTATTCACGCCGTAAGTGTGCCAAAAATGTTTGAATTTTCAACGCAATTTTTATCAACTGAACGCTACCACCAACTATACGTCAATTACTAAAATTCACGCGTTTCTTTTCGAAATTAAAGCGCACTAACGATTTGAAAATTGTCTCATTTCTCAATAAAATCTCAGGCATCAGGATCTCAGCGATGTAATACGATATTCATTAATATCTGCTGAAAATTTCTCAAGCCGTGACTTTTTAGCATTTCATACATACATCTTTGAACTTCTTTGTTTCTATCATTTTTTCAGTATTTTTTGGCATATGACGCTGAGTTTTAGCGCGCATAAATTTGATTGTTGACAATCAATTTAATAATGGACCATTCGATCCGTTCATCTAAGAAGTAATTATTTTAATCTCTATCTTATGCGGAAAGTGGGCCTCCCACAGAAAGTGTTCATTAGATTTAAATACACTTACATGCAATAACAACTTTCCGCAAGGGAACAAGACCCTGGCTTTCAGTCAAGGGAACAGTCATAGCTATTTCGATGTTGCCACAGCTTCCACTCTCCTAAATAAATATCCCGTTGTTTTTACATCTTTAAGCAGTATTATATCCTCACACTTCACTTAATCATTTCCCATCAAACTCATACATATCCGTATCCAAGCTCAAATCAGTATATTCAATCAACCTTGAAGTAGATGCAGTCACCCGTATTTGATTGGTTTTTTATTTGCACATAGTGCATCGGACTGGAACAAAGTTTTATAAATTAGAAACTTTAGTAATTTGTAAATGCAGACATAATTTGTGTCTCTTTCAATGTGTCCGATACAATCTTCGTTGTTGTTGTTTTTTCGGATTAAATATAAACCACCACATTTTTCGAGAAAACAGTTAATGTGTTTACCGGAATGGGATAAATTGACGGAAAATTCATTGCGTTGCAAAGAAGGGAAAATAATTAAAGAGCTTTGTCAAGTAGACATGAAAATTGAAATGAGACATTTGGTTGGGGCTTCTTCATACCGATTTTGACCTTCGTGACTATGCGAAATTATAAAAAAATTAACCTCGAACCAGATAGCACGGCGTCAAAACAAAATCGTCTGTTCTGCAACAGTGCTGCGAAAAGTAATTTTTTCATCCGAATCTTACTCATTTCCAATCATCAAACGTAATTACAAATCCTGCTTTGATTGAAGTTCGAACCACCGATAAAATTCGACCGATCGTTATTTGAATGGGGTATAAATTAGCAAAGATCTTCAAGTCAGCTAGTTGAATGTTTCATTTTACAGTGATGCGAACTGGTCAAAAAATTTCAAACCTTCAGAGACTAACTTGTAACATCCAGAGTCTATTATGTCATTTTGATGTAATTTATAATATTGTCGTACAGTTGCCCGAACATAAGAACGGATTAGATTCAGTTATTTATGAGATTCCACATATATTTGTCCCACAAACGCATTATTTAACAAACACATTCAAAGTGTGCCAAACTATCAGTGTGACATTCTGTTGCTTGCCTTAATATGTTCAAATGTAACTCCTTGTGCATATTGAGTTGAAGACATATGCACCATCCGAGGAGGTTTCCACTTCAAAATAATCCCACAGCAATTTCAAGTAATCCCAGTAGTGGTTTACCCCTCAGCACCAACACTAGCAAGGGGAAAAAGTAGGATCTATTGTAGGATGAACAAATAGGCATTTTTTGGAAGAGATATCACCGGTACACTTACGTTCGTTTGACTGTAGATGTTTCCTCCAATTATATTCAAGTTTATAGGAAATATTTATGATTTTTTTATGCTTTGGAATCTTCACTGAAAACCGTCGTGACCAGTATTCAAAACCAGTTTAACCAATTTATTAGTAAAAAACCGGTTTCGGAAAACAGGTGCGGTATTGCATTTGCGATTACGAATGCAGGTAGCTTCATCTATGCAATTTTTCTTTCAATGCAATAAGATTTATATTTAAGGTAGAACTAAGTTTGGCATTCCAAAAGTTCACTTTTTCCAATTGAATACAGAAAACATTGACAAACTGATGTCTAGTGACAAAGGCAACCTGATCGTGCGACTTGTTGCATAAATAACTAAATCATAAAGACACAACGTCTCAGATTAATTACCAAAATGTTGAATGAGGAGCAGTTTCTTAATTTCTTTTTGTATTAATTTGTTAAAAGGTGAAGACATGACAAAATAAACAAAATGATATATATAACGAAACGTCCCTGATATATATAAAACCAGAAAAGACCGTAGACGACGCTGCTATTGAGCCCCGTACGATACTTTTCTTGCTAAATTACGCCTAACGGATTATAAAAGCCCGCAAGAAGTCCAGGATCAAAAATCTCATAGAGCAACAAAATAATCGGCCTTAGTCCAAGGCCCCAAATCCAATTTTTTATCGGACTCCAAAATTGATAGAAGAAAAACTTAGGGCCAGGCTGGGGCCCCATCCCAACGAACCCAACATAATATTGTTTAACCGACATTCTATTTGGATTCATAATATGAGTCTCATATGCCTTTCCACTGAACCGATTCTTTTTCCTGGATCGGAATTATCAGTATTTGCTGCTATATTCACTAAGATGTCCAAAGATGTCCCATCTTCAAACTTGACCCCACAATTTCATTCAGTGAAACAAAAATTGTTAAAATCGTATTCGACTGTGACTGTGACATACAGACAGACGAACATTTTTAGCCCCGTACGAAGTACAGAGGGCTATCAATTTTATACATCGATTGCAACAATCGGAGTTCGAGCCAGACGGTAAGACCGTAGCATTTGGGGATGCACATATAGATGCCGAATCAACAATAAAAAAGGCCATCTTGAGTGAATTGAGTAAATCAAATCCGATTTCAATAATTTTTTTCCCTGAAAGGTACTTGAAATTGTGAGGTTAAGTTTTAAGATGGTGCCTTTAACTGTTTTAAGCGTTTTTTGAAGATATCTACGGTAAACCACATGTTGTTAGGGGTCGTTCATAAATCACGTCCCCAGCAAGGGGAAGAGGAAGTGTTCATGAGAGTGGACAAAATGGGACAATAAAAGAGGGGAGGGGGCATTTGAAATTGGACGTCGTCCCATTTAAAATAAAAAGGAAAAATGGGAAAAGTGAAACGTCTAGCAGTCAAAGAATCTGCAGGAATGTCGCCATAGGACACGTAATAGGACAAGTTGGGACAAGAGGGAGGGGGTCGAAAAATCGTCAAAAAAAGGGACGTGATTTATGGACGACTCCTAATGTAAGAAGAGCAGCAAATCATAGGTACTGATATTACCAATCCAGGAAAAGGAATTCATTGAAATCGGGTTACTGAATCGTTTAATGTTTAATCCGATATCATTGATTCTGATTTCATTTGAAGGGCACTGCCAATACCAATCCAGAGTAAAAAGTTTATTGCAATCGAATCAGTGGGTCACCAAGTAGAGCCCTTGGAATGAGACTCGACCCTAATTTTTTTTCGAATAACTCGTTTTCATTTGAACGGCAAATGAAGTGCGAATAGAATGTTGATCAAGCGAAACTAAAGTAAGGCCCTTGGACTGAGGCCCTAAGCGACTGGTGCTCCTACCGCTTGCTTCGAATTCTGAGTGTTACAAACGGCATATCAATCATGATAGTCCTTTGTATTTCGTATGGAGCTAAAAAGACATTCTCATGTTACGACCCATTATTGTATAATATTGTATAATATTCCAATAATTCATCAAATAAAAAAGGCAGCCAACACCTAAAATCCGATAACACCTTAACTATAGAACAATTACGGTTCCTTTAATATGTTGGCCAAAAACCTGTCCACCGATAACGTTATATACTAGATGATGTAATATAATCATTTCTATCGGAAATATATAATATCAATCAGCTAATCGTATGCACGCGTCGTGGCTATATAATGCTTCATTCACAG
>JANTFA010148639.1:0-21336 GCA_026413405.1 Phytosciara flavipes | reverse complement strand
TTTGTTGGAATACGAAGAGACCGAGGGAAGTTGTTCGAAAATTTCTCTTATTGAAGAAGGGTTAGAAAAGTGTCTCTAATCGCTGCCGCCTTCGGAAGAAATACCAAACTAGGTACTTGTAATAGTATGGTGGTTCAAAGCTTTGCTATTTTCTACACTTTTTTTTTTGAAATTTCAACTATTTCCTTTATAAAATTCGGAGGACGTCCCATCGGCGGAATGACCCCCTCCCCCCATTTATATTGTTCCATTTTGTACCACTTTCTTCATACATCCCCTCTCCAATTTTTCGATTTTGGTTGATTTGCCCGGATGTCCTTGCTTGGAGTTCGGCAGCTAGGTTATTTCATTAAGCTAGGCCTAATCGATGGGCTTATCATCATCCATCGTTCGAGAATGACATTTTGCGGATCAGTTTTTGGACAGTACAATGGCAAAATAGCTATAACCCCGATTCATGCATTCATGTACGCCAAATTTCAGTCATGAGATTACATTTCTTAAAATAATAAAGGGCTGTCCATAAATGACGTCCACCAAGAGGGGGACGGTGGTTAGTCGAAATCGGACAGAATCGGACGGGGAAGAGTATAGTTATATCGGACGTCCAACGTCTGAGCACAGAACCTATTATGATTTTTCAATTTTTTGATCACATGTTAGTAATTTGACCTGAAGTAGTAACATCACAACAACAAATACACCTTTAAGACTCAGATTCACGTGCTCCGTTGACTGTACCTTTGTTAGGCTTAACTACAAACATAATTCATTCTTTCATTGGGTCAGTGGGTCATGTGCTACAGCCCTTAGAGTGTTTTCTGCGTATAAATAGAGTAAATTTCATAAAATTTTCGTAACATTTTTTTCGCTTGACCTAAAAGAATGGTCGGAAGCCGTCATTTTGAGCTTTAGTGTTTTTTGCCATATCTCTTGTACCTTTCACCTGATTTTTTTGGATTGTGTTTAAATGGAATGGTCGAAAGTAGCATTTGCGGCGCAATTTCAAGATGTATTCATTCTAACTCTGCGTTTCGGGGTGTTTATGGTTTTGAATTTCTGTTACACATTAATAGTAGATTACTATATCAGGGAGGTAACGAGGTATCTCGTATCCATATGAGTAAAAGTATTACTCATCGTGATACGAGATATCGAGCTACCTCTCTGATATAGTATGCTATTTTACTTTAAGGGCGATGTAAAGGCTTTTCCCTAGGGAGGGAATGGCCACATTACATACCTAGTAAAGTAAAGTAAACTTTTATCATCCATTGAAAACTGTGGTTTTCAGGGAAAAATTTTTTATAATTTTTCCGCACCTCCCTATTCGATTGTTCGCTATTTAATATTGTAAACAGTCTCTGTTTGCTACAAAAATGTATGTCGTACTACTCCTTTTCTATTGATGCCTATAACCGGAAGCTCTACTGACTAGAATAGTTTTGCAAATGCATAAAAGTTACATCAACAATGTCCTTCGGAGTAAGACTTCTCGAGACGCGCGGCGTTTCATTTCCCTTTCAAGCAAAATTTTCGTGTCATTAAATAAAACGGTTTTACTTCTCTATATCTGGTATGGGCAATGACATCATAGATGTAGACTGGCCCTTCCATACAAAATTACTGACAATATCAAACAATCTTCTATGTTCCATTTCACAGTCATTAAATGATGAGCAATGTGATATCAATCCACGAAGAGGCGTTACTAAGACCAAAAAGCATAACATCAATTCATTCCAATTGAAATTGGTTTTGATAATTTAAGCAAAGTAATTTAAGCCAGTCTATCTTGTATAAGTCATTGGGATGGGCTCACTCCATGCACACTCACAAAAAATGACGGTTTTTGCCAAAAATGTATGGAGCGCTTCCTTTGTTCTGACTTTACCTTCAAGACAATGTGCGCACTACTTGAATGACCCCTATGTAAGCAAACAGAGATTGATTTATCAACATTCACGAGTCTCTCATGTTTTTGATGATCAGTTATCGAATGGAAGATCACATGAGCGATTTTGTCATTATGATGGATAAATTAGCATTGTAAACAAACATGATAATTTCTCAGTCAATATTGACATTAGTTTTGGATTTGTTTTGAATAAAAATCGTTACTAATATGTTGATTGTCTCACATTATGTGCACCCGGATAGTCAACCAGCCGCTCCATTTCATTATTGTACGCATATCATAGTAGTGCATATCGGAATCAACTGAATTCAGGCAAGTACATTCTTGTGAAGTTCAATTGGAAAGCTGATTCGGTGAATTTAATTGAATGTCACGCTCACTGCACTTTCCAGACTGTGCATGTTCAACATAAATATTTACATTCGTCCAATTGTGTGAGTTACATACTCGAAGAAAGAACTATACAAAGCAGTGCGATCTTAACATGACATCAGACGACAATAAACCTGACGAAACGTCTGGGCAGAGGGTGAAAAAGGACGTTGAAACTGGCAAAGATGTCCAACTGGAGAAGGAGACATTTTTCAAAAAGTTTGGAGGAATGCTAATGGCATTGGCAGCCAGTTTCTTCTTTTCCGTTTCATTTCTCATCGTCAAAATTTTGAGCAGCCATGGCTTCAAAGCGTTCGGATGTTCGGTGTTGTTTAACCTGGGAGTTTTAGTGCCATGTCTTATCGGAATTCTCTGGCATGAAAAAGGACCGAAGGCACACGAACGATGCAGCCTATTCAAGGAAATATGGCCGCTGAACATTTCTAACAACAATACAACATTCAAGTTGCTAGTGGTGAGTGTGATGCCGTTGCATTTAAAAGAGGGCGAAAGACGAATTTTGCTTTGATATTTGTTCAGGTCCAAGGAATACTCCAAGGATTGTCGGTGGTTTTACGCAGTTTCAGTTTGCGATACATGACGATAGGAGACATGACGGTGATAGTTTTTAGCAGTCCTGTAGTGACCAATTTCATTGCACATTTTCTCGTCGGAGAACCGTGTGGCATTTTCTTCGTTATCACAGCCATTCTGACTCTGTGCGGAGTTGGACTGATCACAAAACCACCATTCATAACCGGAGCGTCCACTTTCGATCAAAATACTTTGGTGAGCTCACAGTGCGGCTGTCTTTCCGAAATGAATGCAAACAATTTCGACATTTAAATTCCACAGATCGGCAGTGGTCTAGCAGTTGGTGCTATGCTCTGTCTATCAACGAAATTTGCGGTCACAAGGAAAATCAAGGAGGCGCACTACTTGCTAATGACTCTGTTCCTTGGCGGTTGTGGCTTTCTCATCTCATTTCCACTGTTCCTTGCGTTTGAAGATGCATCAACTATTGTACCAAAACGATGGGAAGACTGGCTCCTAGTTGCTGGCCTGTTGAGTGCATTCTTTGCTATTGTATGACCACATTAGCTCTTCAGTCTGAGTGTTTCGATTGAAAGGAAAAATTTTCATTTCACAGGCCTCCATAAATTTAGCATTGAAAAACGAGGATGCTGGACCGGTGTCGTTGATACGTTCCTGTGACGTTATATTCGCCTTCCTCTTCCAGTTCATATTTTTGTCGGTCGTTCCCGATACGTTGAGGTGAGTGTTTGAGGATTTTTTTTGCAGTAAATTTGATAACGAAAACAAACCAATAAATTTAGTGGCATCGGTGCTGCAATTGTGGTATCCGGAGTGTTTTTAACTGGTCTACGAAAATGGATGATGACTCGGTCACCCAAAAATGAAACGGATTAATTTGAGAGACAACGTTTTACTGTGGCTAATGTCTGGCATCAATCATGTTGTGCTCAACCGTTCTAGTGTTTTGTGTATGGTCGAGTGACTTGTTGCGATCATCATCCACGAACTGTAATGGAATTGCATTGTAGAGATAAGGATAGTGAACTAATTTTAGGACATAACTGTGATAGTGGCTAAAAGTGTTGCATTTTTAATGGAGGTTTCGGTCAACGCACCATGCAGTTGCGTATCTTTTTCCAGATACCACAATCGGACGGTGAATTACACATTCGAATCGCACTTGTGAAGGAACTGCATGGTGCGTTGTTCAAGGTGTAAAAACACTCTCTCTTTAGCCAACAAGGAAATCAAAGTTTTTGATGTAGTAAAGGTGAAACATTTTCCTGTTTGATTCGATTTTGGTTATTTATAAAAGAATAAAACAAAAGTTGGCATGAACCGCTGGAAGAGCTGCAGTTTTCATTGAACAAAGAATGGTGCAGGAGCAGGAAATCGAGGAACATACGCCCGACCTTATCATCTCCCAAAAGTCCCAAAAGAAATTCCATCATGGGAAATGGAGGTATTCGGAGAAATTGAAGTTACGTGTAAACAGAACATTGTTCCACGGTATGTCCTCCGATTTTTCTCCATAAAATTATTTTTGGTGACACAGTACCACGTTTTGAAAAAATGTGACTGTGCATGACATATTGTCTTATGTTAAACAATTCTCAAGGTACACTGTCCGATTTTGATCATTCTAATTTTCTAAACAAAAGCGTTCGAAGTACGAGGGTCTTATGCTTCCTCTCATACGTTTGAAACATGTCGAATTCGAATTTCTGAGTAAGGACAAACCTTTTGTGATTGCTTAGAGGTGACAAATCATATGGGGTCATTCAAAAATCCTAGCTTTTTGAGCGTACGTACTACTTGAATTCCTCGCATATATTTCCGGCAGTATGACTCGTACAAAGTTGTTGAATGGCGCAAGTGTATAAGATACTGACTATGATGCACACCAATCAAGGAAAAAAGTTTGTCGAAATCGGATTATGAGTTCAGTACAGTGAAGGGTAGTCTTGAGATAAGTTTGAAAGAAATGATTTGAAGATGCACTGTTGCAGAGGAGTTACATTGTTTTCATGGACAACTAGCTATGATTCGTGCAACTCCTTATCTTTTTTAATGACCTGCCATTGGCGTCATTTCAGATTGGAGTCGTCGTGAGCTGCAGCTCATAGAATAGACTATTCTCTTTTTACGTAAGCAAAATTCTATTACCCAAAGGCGATGTAACCAAGGCTAAATACTGTTGTGGAGGTCACCTCGATCGCCATTTTGTTAGTTACGCGGGAACACAACACCTTCGATGATTTTACGTACAAAAAAATTCACCACATCATCACAGCGACGATAGTCGTCACAGTGCTTGTATTGAGGTTACCTACACAACAGTATAACAGCCTTGCATGTAACCGCGATAGTGAATTTGTGTGGCACTTTTGACACAAAAAATTTTTAAGTGACCTCAAATTACGTATCTACCGCATTTCGAACGATCCATTGCCACTAATTTGAGGCAGCTCTTTTCTCGATTCCATTCGTTCATCTCTGATTCATATTGTTGTGAGTAGTCTTCAGTTCGTAACGTCTTCATGATCCAACGTCATCAAAGCAACTATAACTACCAAGCACCAGAACTACTTGACTACTGCGTCGAGTAGGCCCCTTAATGAAATTCTGTTCTGGTAGTTATAGTTGCTTTGACGTCATCTATCATTTTCGCAACATGACATGCTCTTGCTCTATACTTCACCTTCCATGACATCAACGTCTTTTGTTTGCTGCATCTCTACTCCATTGATTTATCGTTTATTGTCTCTAAGAGTAATTCAATTAAACCGTTTTTCATGGATGACTCACAGTAGATTACTACAAAAGACTCGACAAAAGATTTCTTAATTAAGTCAAAAAAAAACTTCCTGGAAGAACGACAACAGTCTCAATTTTGTTCAGTTACAGTCAAGTTCAACACAATTATCTCGTACCAATCATTGCGTGCATCTGACCATTATTTGTTTATCGAAAAATGAGTAATTCAATCTTAAACGGCTGATGAACGTTTCCTTAGAGCAGTTAGTGGATCACGAAACTGAGATTATGGTTTTTAATTTTCTAACAATTTTCCGAGAGACTGTCGACTGTCCACATGACAGTAGTACGAACATAAAATACAAGAAGCGACGTACACACTGCACAACTTCTAGCCAAAAAAAATTGTAATATTGAACTTTGAACTACATCGTCATTGCTTTTCAAAGACACCGAGCAGTACATAACTATCGAGTCTGTTACTTACGCTAAAATAAACATTTTCAAGAGATTGATGGAAAATCTTTTACTTCATACCAGACATATTATAAAAACAGCAAATTTGTGTTAACAACCGAAGGAAAATTTCGTATGTGTGGCTTGATTCTGCTATTTATATTGGTTATCTTCCCACTGCTGGAACTGAAAGATAATCAGCATTTGTGTGACAATTGCTGAACCCATCTAAGTAAAAAGAAATTTGTGGAATGTTTTGATAAATGAAAGAGAATCTGTAGTCCTACCCCATACAACATTGATCTATTGATTGGATAATAGTCGTCAGCAGTCACATACTTTTCCTTCTCCATATGAGCGATCTTTAGATGCATCAAATCCAACTAAATGAACAAGAAATTTTCAGTTGAAAAAAGTTTTCTCGCTAAAAATAAAGGAATTCATACGAAATCGGACAGTTGCTCGTTGTCACTCGCTGGAAGCTTGAGTGTGCATTTTCTTAATCCATCAATCTAAAATCATTAACTAAGTCAGTTTGGAGAAACAAACTTTATTGAATTTGACCTCTTACAACAGGCTCTGTATTCCGATTTCTACATTGCATTTGAAAAATCTTTTACTTCATTAGTTTTAGCACGCACCTTGCTTTATGTTTTGCTATACCATAGATATAACATTGTGGATAGCGGATGACATGGCCGTCTTTAGAAGGCTTTGAGTTGTAATCTTACCTGTTGAGCTAATGCTTCTAACGCTTCGGCTAATAAAACACATTTGATTATGTGCGGTAGATAGAAAAAAGCAAAATAAACCGAATTCTCGACAAGTGATTGTCTGGAGTGCGAGAAGTGGATCAATGCATAAATGGCAATTGTAACTAAGATGAAATCGTGTCCCGTACACAACAACAGTAGTACTCCATAAGTGTGCGACATTTCCTTCTTCAAATTCGCGAGCTGATCGAATGCCTCAAAGCTCTTTATCAGTTCGGTCAGACTTGCTTGTCTGCATTCGTCTTTTTGCACTAGATAATTTCTTATGTTCGAGTCTAGGTAGCTCAAAACACATTTACATCTGTGGCAGAGAATCGTAGCAATGCATCGAATGTAGTATTCAACCAATAAGAAGGCTGACATTTGCAGGAAATGCAATGCACCCCATATGTGATCTGTGATGTCCATTTGATTTCTGTCCCTTATCGATTCGATGACGTAGAACAAACCATACGAAAATACAATAAAAATATGCTGCCAGTGCATTAGCAACAAATTGTTATGGTCGAGGTTGATATTCAATTCTGCTAAATGAGCGTCTACCTCAAGCAATTTATTTAAAAAATTCGCGTGCTTCTGTCTATTAGCGAGTAAATTGATCAAAGTTAGGTAATAAACGGTCATTGTGGTGATGAACTTCATCATGTTGACAAACGTGTCCGTTGCTCCATCTCTTGAGTGACGACCGTATGAGACAAATATCAATGCAATTGAAGTGGATAGAAAATAGGCCACAGAATAGGTCACACTGATTGCGGAACATTCGAATTTGTTGGTTTTGGCATTGAATTTGTATGGGGAAATGCCGAATAGAAACATGAAATTATTTACTTTCGACAAATTATCACGAAATTTCATGGCGATATAGGGACCGATTTCATACACAACAACGGATTAAGACTGCGTCTCTCAACTCATTTTGTGAATAATTGCTACACTAATTTGTCGCATGATTTTGCTTAGGTACAAATTATATTTGAATGCCTTTCATGTCTGTTTGTCTAATAAATATTTCGTTTATTGCTTACTCATAGTAATGACCCACTACGTAACCAACGACAATAACCATAGCGATATTATTATAGTGAGAAAACTTACGAGAACTTTAAATGTCCCTTCAGTATCGCCCAGCAGTTTATGTACGACTTTTTGCCCCAACCTCCGAGTTTCATATGATGGTGGACATACCATCTTTTCATCGACTTTAAGAGCAAGCCTTCGATAGGGCCAAACGTAGAGAGTTATGTTTGGCGAAGAAGGAGCTGGGAATCGAAACAAAATTCGACTTGTGGAAGCGACGTGGGAAGGTACCAGATGTCGTGTCACGGTTCCAAATGTCATGCCTCAAATTTTCGCTGTAAAGAAAGGCTTGAAACGAGGTGACTCACTGTCTTGCTTCCTCAATCTGGCTGATAGAGGTAAATAAGGAGATCTGGCTTTGGAAATTGCGATGAGGCGTGCTGGTATCCAACTCAACAAAACTATGGCGACTGGAACAGTTCAATTTCTGGACTTTGCAGATGTCTTGGATATCGCCAGCCGTACACATGCAGCAGCAACTGACACAGCAGCAATCCAAGCGGATAGAAGGGGTTGGATGATCCAAGTACATGAAGACTGAGTCGAATTCCGTAGCCAATCAACAACAGGGAGACGTGATAAGCTATGAAGTGTACAACCTGGAGGGGAGGTAGTTGTAATACACCAGAAATTCAACGGTGACAAGCAGATGCTATTTTGGTCCAATTAAACATTTACGCTCGAAGTTGATACCGAAGAAAATAGGTTTACAGACCTCTCGTTCGTCCAGTTCTGATCTATTGATGCGAGTCTTGGACGGTGAAGAGACGTGATGAACAGTTGCTCTACTTTGCATATGTGAAGCGATGTGCGAAGGCGAAAGGTGGCAGCGACGATACAATTTCGAACTGAAACTTGATTTTGGCGAACCGGAAATAGTACCAGTGGACGGAGCTCCCTCAATGTTATTCAGAAATGAGCCAGAAGAGCGAAGAGGAATGGGACGCCCAAAAATGAGATGGATAGATGGCGGCGAATCAGATTTTCAGAAGCTGGAAGTAAGGAGTTGGCAAAGTGTAGCGAATGACAGGCTACATTGGAACCAGACTTTCGATCAGATCAGGGCACATAAGTGGCTGTAGGTAGCTCCGACAAAGTAAAGTAAGATGCGCTAAACTAAACATTTCCATTGATTGAGATTGATGCAAAATCTTTTACTTCGTTCTAGGCATATTATAAAAACAGATTAGTCAGGAAAAATCAGTATGAGTTGATTCTATTATTTATCTTGATTATCTTCCCACTGCTGAAACTGAAGGATAATCAGCATTTGAGTGACAATTGCTGAACCCATCTAAATAAGAAAAAAATGTGGATAATATTTTGATAAATTAAAGAGAATCTGTAGTCCTACCCCATACAACATTGATCTATTGACTGGATAATAGTCGTCAGCAGTCACATACTTTTCCTTCTCCACATGAGCGATCTTTAGATGCATCAAATCCAACTAAATCAACGAGAAATTTTCAGTTGAAAAAATTTTATCTCGCCAAAGGTATAAAGGAATTCATACGAAATCGGATAGTTGCTCGTTGTCATTCGCTGGAAGCTTGAGTGTGCATTTTCTTAACCCATCGATCTAAAATCATTAACTAAGTTAGATTAGAGAAACAATAGGAGAATGCGTTGGATGCGGCCGGTTTCGGACAGTTTCGAAAGCGAATTGCCTCAAACATACAAGTGATTTTGCGATATCCCGAGTCTCATAAATTCTCACGAATTCAAGAATTACTTCCAGCAGATTGCGATATTACATTTGAAAAATCTTTTACTTCATTAGTTTAAGCACGAAAATTGCTTTATGTGAAATCATGTTACCAAGAGTATTTTCATCGTCATTGTCTTTAACAGACGACATGGCCGTGTGCAAAAGGCTTTGAGTTGTAATCTTACCTGCTGAGCTAATGCTTCTAACGCTTCGGCCAATAAAACACACTTGATTATGTGCGGTAGATGAAAGAAAGCAAAGTAAACCAAATTGTCGACTACAAAATCTTTGTAATTGTAGACCATTGCATACATGCCAGTTGTAACTAAGATGAAATCGAGTCCCGTACACAACAACAGTAGTACTCCATAGGTTTGAGACATTTCTTTCTTCAAATTCGCGAGCTGATCGAATGCATCAAAGCTCTTTATCAGACTTGCTTGTCTGCATTCGTCTTTTAGCACAAGATAATTTCTTATGTTCGAGTCTAGGTAGCTCAAAACACATTTGCATCTGTGGCAGAGAATTATAGCAATGCATCGAATGTAGTATTCCACCAGTAAAAGAGATGACGTTTGAAGGAAATGCAATGCACTCCATATGTGATCTGTGGTGTCCATTCGATTTCTGCCGATTATCGATCCGATGACGTAGAACGAACCATACAAAAATAGAACAACAACATGCTGCCGGTGTATTATCAGCAGATTGTCATGGTCTAGGTTGATATTCAATTCTGCTAAATGAGCGTCTACCTCAAGCAATTTATTTAAAAAATTCGCGTGCTTCTGTCTATTAGCGAGTAAATTGATCAAAGTTAGGTAATAAACGGTCATTGTGGTGATGAACTTCATCATGTTGACAAACGTGTCCGTTGCTCCATCTCTTGAGTGACGACCGTATGAGACAAATATCAATGCAATTGAAGTGGATAGAAAATAGGCCACAGAATAGGTCACACTGATTGCGGAACATTCGAATTTGTTAGTTTTGGCATTGAATTTGTATGGGGAAATGCCGAATAGAAACATCAAATTATTTACTTTCGACAAATTATCACGAAAACTCATGGTGATTTTATACACAACAACGGATTAAGAACTACTGAGTCTCACAAGTCAATTTAGAAGTAATTCCTACACTAATTTGTCGCATGATTTTGCTTAGGTACAAATTATATTTGAGTGCCTTTTCTATTTATTTGTCTAACAAATATTTTGTTTATTGCTTATTCACATGACCGACCTATATGTAACCATAGATATCACTATAATAAGAAACTGACGGCAACGTTTTGGAATGTATGCGACTGACTAGTGTAAGACAAAAGTAATAGTCTATTAATATGTCTCTGAAGTATCGCCCACAGTAGTTTATCTATGAAGCCTCCGAGTTCCAGAGCTCGGCGTTCCAACCTTCCAAGAACAATTTTAGTTTTCTTGAAGAATTAAGTGAAATTCCTTCTCCGATTTTTTCGGTTGACTTGCAAAAACTCGAATATTCATCAAAGATTGTAGAAGCTGTGTGGTTCCGAGGTTTGATTTTCCGATTTTTATTTAAACCCACCGAATGGGAGGTATCGACAATACGCTTCGCCGTAATGCAATATTTTAAAAGGTTTCAATTCGGACTGCTCTTCAAGTGAGCTACTGTGCTACAAGTGAGCTTTTACGCTCAAAGTGAAGAATCAACAATCTTTGACCTACTCACCTGATGTGAGGGTATTTTTTGGTGTTAAGGGGCCTAGAGTAAGTAGATGGATCTTCGGTTGACACTGATCGGCTGATAGCCACCCAATCGTTCACAAACTTTGACTTTTCGAATGTGAGCATTATCACCGTCAGCCGATCAGTGTCTCCCGAAGATCCGTATACTTGCTAATGTGACTGCCTTGACTCCCTCTACCGACGTACCGACTACACTACCAATGGGTAGAACGCCCTACATTCCCTTCCTGCGATCTGCCCAGTGGATGTATCTGAGACACGTTGCATTGGTGAGTACTGAGTCTCCTCAAGTCATCCATGACATAAAACCACAGGGGTTGTTTAATAAATTATTTTATTCAACCGGTATATGGTGGACGGGTTAAACTGGTACGACTATGAAGCTTCTACGGTGGAAGATTCAACCGATGGACTTTCAAACTTGACAGAAAAGGCTGAATGATTTGATTCGTTGAATTTACTGCGAAACATTGAAATGTTTCGCATGCGACTGATTATCCTCCCATTGCTGGAACTGAAAAATGATCAGCATATGAGTGACTATAGCTGCTCCCATCTGAAACGTACATATTAGAATGACGAAAGATGGTTGTGAATTAATTCTTTGTTAAAATTGAGAAGCAAGTTGCAAGTTTACCCCATACAACATGGATCGGTTGATCGGGTAAAAATCGTTAGCGGTCACATATTTGTCTTTTTCCATGTGGGAGATCTTAAGGAATATTAGGTCCATCTAAACAACATCGAATTGAAAAATGGCAAGCAAATAATTCCGTTCGAATTTTTTAAAAAGTACCAAATCCGAAAGCTCATTGTTTGAATTGACTGAAACGTTTAGAGCACATGTTCTCAACGTATTAACCTGCAAATAATAGACACAATTTCAAATGTGTTACAGATTATGATCTCACATGTGGCAGCGGTCATACTTGGTTCGCCAGTTTATCCAAAGCTAGCACCAACGACACACACTTAAAAAGATGTGGGACGTTATACGAGGTGGCATAGTAGAAATATATCAGACTCTGTGTCCGGAAATATAGCAGCCCATACACCGACACTGTCAGTAAAATAAGATCGAGCGCTGAGTTCAACAGTAGTTGAATGCCGAAACAACTGGACAACTGGCTCTTCAAGTTCATGACATCGTCAAAGGCCTCGAAACAATCCACCACTTCCGATATGACGTGCTTTTGGCTATTGTCGTTGCTAGTACACCGTAGATTATTTGCGATTGACTGCAATCTTTCGAAGATGGGTACGCATCTGTGGTTTAGCATAACGACAATGCATCGGATATAGTAAGCAACCAACGTGATGGAAAATGTTTGAAAGAATTGCATAAAATTCCACAAATGCTGATAAAAGTCAAATTCATTTAAATATGAATTGACGAAACGGATCACCGCATAGCAACAGGCAACAAAGACAATTTGCTTGTACATCGTCAGTAAGCTGCTTTCGTAATTTTTACGATTGTTCGTGTAAAATTTTGTTAAATTTGAATCTAGTCGAACCAAGTCATTCAGGAAGTTTGCATGCTGCTTCCGCTTGAGAATTAAGTCGAATATTGTTGAATAGAAAACAGTTATTATTGTGCACTGCTGAATCAGAGTGATAATCATAATTGTTGACTGAAACAGTCGTTCATCTTTCAGGAGAAGCGTGTATGCCAAATAAGCTATAGGTATTGAGATGCACAGGAAATAGGCAAAAGTGTAGATCGAAGTGAAAACGGAACATTCAAACTTGTTGGACTTTCGGTTTAGGTAATACGGCGCGATCCCGAATAAGAAAACAAATTTATTTATTTTCGATAGATTCTGTACGAAAGTCATATCGAACACGGACACACGTCGACACTATGCGGTGGACAATGAAATTGTAATTTCGAATCGTTCGTTTTACATATCTATCCATCTAATTACTATTTTTTAATGGAATTGATTAATCAGCTCTGAGCAAAAATATTTTTTAGTAATTTCCGTTAAACGTTCCAAACGAAAGAATAACAAATTTCCATTTAGAGATTTAATATTACGTATTTTCAACCATATATGCTGAGTCAAAGTTGAGGAGTCCTACGGAAAATTAGGGCAACTCATTACATTCGTCGAGATCACAGTAGATTTTGTTCGCAAAACAAATTTACGTTGAATAGAATGATGTTGTCGCGTGGCTCTGAACAGATTGGCCCGACCCTGCACTATTTGTCATACAAATCGAGTAGGCTGCGTTGTCCGTGGATGAAAGTCGTCACGGTTAGTGTTTACGGTTTTCTGGAGCAAATCTATAGGACTTTCATTCATGGAGATGAACATAACCCAAAGATCAACATATTCTTTAGCAATTTTTTTGATAAAATTTTTGTCAAACCTTAGCATCTAAAATTACCAAGCAATACAACAGATTTTTAAAAAGGGGCCTACGTATACAATCCTGCCATGCTGTCACTATAAGAAATGAGAGTTGCCGTGGTTTTAAATTCTGGACACTCAAAATTGAGGTTAAATCGTCTTCTGGTGGACGCAATTTGACATTTCAAAATCACCTTGGTACAAACCTATTGTCAATTTGCTTTTGCTCTGAAAAATGAAGTAACAAATTGAAGTGCTCGTTTTGTGGATAAAAACGATGATTCATCCCACGTTGTATTGGAAAATTTCAACAAAGCGATGCCAGAGCCTACATTTTTCAAGAAAGGATCCTTGTAAGGGACATTGTAGTATCGCAGTATATACTGTGCGATGAATGTCAAATGAATAAGTTCAGTTTTGATATAAAACAGTTGAATGAGAAGTTGCAAAGATGAAGTGCAGTTTCAGCACGACTCTTAAGAAGCACGATAATTTAAGAATTGTTCGAATGATTAGCTAAAGGTGCAAAATGTCCGCATGAATTTTAAACGAATAATGTTTTATTTGAATTGGACCGATAAATCGAGCACACCAAACTCCAAGGTCGAGTAAACAACACCCACAATAAACATATTTAACTCTAGTGCATATCCTTCGTTATTGTTTTGCAACTCTATTGTAGGCTTGTAGGTTGATATCTGCACACTTTAATGCAAAACATTGAAACGTTTTGGTGATTGATTATCTTCCCATTGCTGGAACTGAAAAATGATCAGCATATGAGTGACTATGGCTGCTCCCATCTGTAACGAACATATTAGAAAGGTGGTTGTGATAAAGTCATTGCAAGTTTACACCATATAACATAGACCGATTGATCGGAAAAAAATCGCTAGCGGTCACATATTTGTCTTTTTCCATGTGCGTGATCTTAAGGAATATTAGGTCCATCTACACAACATTTGAAATTTGAAAAATGGTCGCAATACGAATGGTTAAAAAGTACCAAATCCGAAAGCTCGTTGTTTGAATTTGCTGAAACTTCTAAAGCACACGTTCTCAGCGTATTAATCTGCAAGTAATAGACACAATTTCAAAAGTGTTTCAGATTGTGATCTCAAATGAGGCAGCGATCATACTTGGTTCGCCAGTTTATCCAAAGCTAGCACCAACGACACACACTTAAATAGATGTGGGGCGTTATAAAAGGTCGCATAGTACAAATATATCAGACTTTGCGTCCGGAAATACAGCAGTCCATACACCGAAATTGTTAATAGAATAAAATCGATAGCTGAGTTTAACAGTAGTTGAATGCCAAAACAACTAGACAGCTGGCTCTTCAAGTTCATGACATCGTCAAATGCTTCGAAACAATCCATCACTTCCGATAGGATATGCTCTTGACTACCGGCATTGCCAGTACTACACCGTAGATTATTTGCGATTGACTGCAATCTTTCGAAGATCGGTACACATCTATGATTTAACATAACGGCAACGAATCGGATATGGTAAGCAACCAACGTGATGGAAAATGTTTGAAAGAATTGTATAAAGTTCCACGAATGCACATAAAAACCAAATTCATTTAAATATGAATTGATGAAATAGACCACCGCATAGAAGCAACCGAGAAAGACTATTTGCTTGTGCATCGTCAATAAGTTGCTCTCGTAGTTTTGGTTGTTCGTGTAAAATTTTGTCAAATTTGAGTCTAGTTGAACCAAATCATTCAGGAAGTTTGCATGCTGCTTCCGCTTTAGGATTAGGTCAAATATAGTCGAATGGAAAACAATTACTATTGTGGATTGCTGAATAAGCGCGATAATCATAATTGTTGACTGAAACAGTCGTTCATCCTTCAAGAAATACGAAGATGCCAAATAAACTGTTGATATTGAAATGCACACAAAGTAGACGGAAGTATAAATCAAAGTGAAAACGGAACATTCGAACTTGTTGGACTGTCGGTTCAGGGAATATGGCGCAATTCCGAACAGGAAAACAAATTTATTTATTTTTGATAGATTCTGTACGAAAGTCATTTCGAACACGGACACACGTCGACACTATACAATGGACACTGAAATTATAATTTCCACTCATTTGTTTCACGTACCTTTTACCTGTCCCCTCTAATCAATATTTTTTAATGGAATTAATTTTGCTTTATGCGGAAGGAACAAGACAAAGTTTTTTTTTGTAATTTCCATTAAACGTTTCAAACCTAACAATAACAAATTTCCGGAAGAAGATTTAATTTTACGTATTTTCAACCCTACGCTGAGTCAAAGTTGAAGAGTCCTACGGAAAATTAGGGAGCTCGAAACGTATTTGCGTTGAATAGAATGATGTTATCGCTTGGCTCGGATCAGTTTCGCCACAGTAAAACTGAACTGAGCGTAGCCTGAAAATTCAGGTTCATGTAATTTTTGGAAAAAAACGGACCTTCTTCTTCTTTCTCGCTTTATTTGGAATTTATGCAAGCGGAAAACCGGCATCGTTGGGCAACTACAATATTTTGTGGATGGGTCACAACGAATTTTTCATTTTAAAATTTCAACTTAGTTTTCGAATCGCTTCACCTGAACAAACATTTTTATGAAGGAACTCCATCGCATCGGCAAAGTAAATGAAGCTATCTCAGAGTCTGCGATCGGAAAGTTTCAAGATCATCTCTGGTATCTGGGTTCAGAGTCAGCTAAAGTGAATAACTCTGAAAAAAACGGAGTATTTTCCAGAAGATGATAAAGTTAAATGATGGACAATAAACTCAGCGAAATAAGAAACTGGAAGATAGCAAAGATATCGTGAAGGAAAGGTTAAGCGATTTTGTTGATGCATTGTTCTTGAACAGGCTTTAACTTGATATTGGCTTCATGTTCGAAACTAATGTTCCTGTGTGAAATGAAATGGACTATTCCTATAAATTAATGAAAAGACACTTAAGAAGCGAAATTTACTGGAAATGAATTTCTTTTTGTAAAATTAGTCTGATTTAAAATTTTGTTGAGTCTAAAATTTTTAAGATTGGTAAAATTCCGAATAAAATTTGAATACAAAACAAGTCAATTGTCGGCAACGCACCATGCAGTCACTGTAACTTACAATGAGCACGCCAAGTCATTAAATAAAGAAACATCAGGTCAAAATTCAAAAGTTCGAAATGATCAGTAGAATTTGCACTAATTAGGCACTCTTCTACTTGAGACTGACACTAAAAACTCATGAAATTCTAATTCATAACGAAAAAAGGCCATAATTGATTTTACATAAATTTAAAATCGTCCAAAACTCACAAAATTTGTATTTTATATATTTCGGTCTTTGATACGTTGTAACGGATTCAAGCATCTCAAATATTGAATCTACTTCTTCTATTGTTCAATGAACGAAGGTTATATAAATAGAAGAACAAAACTCTATTTTTCATTTACCATTTCGCTTACACGTCGATAATACTTCTCATGTTCTATTTCTTATAACGCACAGCATCAACAGATGTAAATTATTCAAAACTTTATGGTTAAAAAGGTATTTTTGTAGAAAGTATTTCTAAGTTCTTCGTGGCTTTCTACCTGTAGAAAATTCGAAACAATAGTAACAGAGAGAGAAAGATGTGTTTCGGAATGTTTAGACCCATACGAAGTACGAGGGTCTAATGCCTTCACTCTTACGTTTGTAACACGTCGATTTGGAACCCCAGAGTAAGGGCAAACCTTCTGGGGTCATCCCTCGATGCCAAATTAGCAATAAAAAAATGTCTGTCCGTCTGTCAGGTTAACTTGAGTAAAACGGAATCTCGATGAGACGTTTTTTCCTCGTTTTGTTATCAAAATATTGAGGTCAAGTTCGAAGATGAGCGAAATCGGTCGAACCGATCCAAAGTTGTGTTCGAAATAGTGCTATTTCCGAGGACTGGTCAAGGTTTATCACATATATTATCGTCGGTATTGCTCGCAGAACGTTCCTAGATGGTGCGAATGAAAGGTATTGATTACACCAATCCAGGAGAAAAAAGTTTGTAAAAATTGAATCTTGGGCTCGGAAGTTAGAGCCCATAGAGTGAACGTAAGTTGAGCTACTCGGCTGTACAGTGAAGGTAGAACTTTTTTTTCGATATCTCGACATAATAATCCTTTGTTAGTATTGCTTTGGCGATTGATTATCCTCCCATTGCTGGAACTGAAAAATGATCAGCATGGGAGTGACTATAGCTGCTCCCATCTGAATAGAACATATTAGAAAGATGGTTCAGGCATTCGTTAAAATTGAGAAGCAAGTTGCAAATTTACCCCATACAACATAGACCGATTGATCGGGTAAAAATCGTTAGCGGTCACATATTTGTCTTTCTCTATGTGCGTGATCTTAAGGAATATTAGGTCCATCTATACAACAGTTGAAATTGAAAAATGGTCGCAATACGAATGGTTAAAAAGTACCAATTCCGAAAGCTCGTCTTTTGGATTGACAGAAACTTGTAGAGCGCACGTTCTCAGCGTATCAATCTGCAGGAAATGACACAATTTCAAAAGTCAGAAACTAGTTTCAAATCTAGCAGCATCCATACTTGATTCGCCAGTTTATCCAACGCTAGTACCAACGACACGCACACTTGAATAGATGCGGAACGTCATAGAAGGTGGCATAATACAAATACATTAGGCCTTGTGACCGGAAATATAGCAGCCCATACACCGATATTGTTTGTAAAACGAAGTCGAAAGCTGAGTTCAACAGTAGTTGAATGCCGAAACAACTGGACAACTGGCTCTTCAAGCTCATGACATCGTCAAATGCTTCGAAACAATCCATAACTTCCGATAGAATATGCTTTTGGTTATCGTCGTGAGTACAACGTAGATCATTTCCGATCGATTGCAATCTTTCGAAGATCGGTACACATCTTTGGTTCAGCATAACGGCAATGCATCGTATATGATAAGCAACCAATGTAATTGAAAGGGTTTGAAAGAATTGCATAGAATTCCACCAATGCTGCAGAAATCCCATATCAGTTAACGTTGAATTGATGAAATGGATGCAGGCAAAAAAGACTATCTGCTTGTGTATCATCAATACGTTGCTTTCGTAAATTTGATCGTTCGTGTAAAATTTTCTCAGACTGAAATCCAGTCGAACCAAGTCATTAAAAAAGTTTGCATGCTGCTTCCGTTTCAGGATCAGGTTCAATAATGATTGAACAGAAAATGCTCATAACTGTGGCTTGCTGAATAAGCGTGAGAATCGCTAGTGTTGACTGAAACAATCGTTCATCTTGTAGGAGAAGTGTGAATGCCAAATAAATTATGGAGATCGAGATGCAGAGGAAATAGGCACAAGTGTAAATCAAAGTGAAAACAGAACATTCGAACTTGTTGGACTTTCGGTCAAGGTAATACGGCGCAAATCCGAATAGGAAAACAAATTCATTTATTTTTGATAGATTTTGAACGAAAGTCATATCGAACACAAACACACGTCAACACCATACGGTCGACACTGAAATTAAAATTTTGAATCATTCGTTGGATGTACATGATCCAACGAATCACCATTTTCTTCAATGTTCTAATGAAATTAGTTTTGGACATGAAAATCATCGCAAAGATAGATGAACACCAAAGAGCTCGACTTTTACCAATATTTTGAACGAGCTGGATTTAGATCTGGTTTCAGCACAAATGATCATTTGCAAGTGATTAGAACATTGATTGAGAAATGCAGAGAATACAACATGTAAATGGTCTTGATATTCATCGACTTCGAAAAAGCGTTTGGTTCAGTGGAAACATGGTCGATATCAAACTCATAAGACGAATGCAGAGTTGACTCAAGATATTCGAACACAATTCGATAAAACTTCACAAGAGCACGACGAAATTCAGGATAGGTCGAGGTGTAATACAAGGTGACACCATCTCACCGAAATCATTCACATAAATTCTGGAGAGTGTTTTCAAGAAATTGGACTGGAGTGAAATGGGAATCAACATAAATGGAGAATATCTGAGTAATCTCCGTTTTGCCGATGACATCATCCTTACGGCAGCTGATCTACACCAAGCTCAGATCTTGTTGGAACAGTTAAACGAGGAGTCAAGCAAAGTTGGACTCAAGATGAACTTATCGAAGACCGAAGTAATGACAAACAGTACCGAAAACAAAGTCACAAAGCCATAAACTTTAATTGGATCTAGACAACCAAACTGCAGAAATCAAACGTAGAATTGGGCTTGGATGGACAGCGTTTGGGAAACTCAGACTTATTTTTAAAGCAAAATGGATATGAGTCTGAAACGTGTTTGACACAGGACACAGTGTTAACGTATGGAGCGGAAGCGTTAACGTTAACAAGAAACAAAAGCACCTGAAAATAAATCCAGACTGGCGCATAGAGCCATGGAACGAAGTATGCTTGGAATTACGCTCAGAGACAGAAAGACAAATCAGTGGATTCGACAGAAAACCAAAGTCGTCGATGTCATGAAAAGAGTAGCATCTCTAAAGTGGAGTTGGGCGGGACACATTGCAAGGAAGACAGATGGTCGTTGGACCAGAGCAATCATGGACTGGAGACCACCTTACACAAGATCTAGAGGCAGACCATCAGAAAGTTGGACAAACGAAATTCCTAAAAGAAAAGGACTTAGGAGAGAACTGGCAACAAGTAGCAATAGATCGTTCAAGATGGGAGAAAATCGAGGAGGCCTACATTCAGCAATGGATATAAAAAACGGACTTTGTTTAACAAAAACGTTTGATGCGTAACTCCGTTCAAAGGCTGAGAAAGAAGAAGGAAAAGGACAGCTCACATTAGAATTGAGCGCTTCGAGGTTTTTTCGAAACCTGATCCGATCCGAACTCATTCGCATTAAATTTTCAACATTTCAAACCCGATCAAAAATGGAACCCGGCCGACCTGAACTCTCTGTTCAACTCGAAACCTTTGAACCAGAGGAAACTGAAACACAAGCCTAAGTGAAGTACATTAATCCATTCAATTTAAATAAAAGGGTAAAAAGAACGAACCGTAAAGCTCGATACATTTCAGTGTATTAGTCTATCGAAGCTCCAACCGTATTCGGTATTTATTCATACCAAATTGGACAGAGTTCCGGTCAGTTCCGGTTAATTTAGTACGAAGTGGGGTTTTATACTTACTCACAATTTAGGGGTGAATTGATGCTATTATTTCAAAGTGGATCGAAGACTGAATACATGTTTCTGCCATTTAGTGATCCACAAACTCCATCGCCAGACATAATAATCAACGGAAAAGTCATGCCGAAATGTACAAGTTCCAAGTATCTTGGTTCGGTTGAGAGTGGAAATTGTGACGAAGACGTGAAGACGTAAATCATAGAATTAGCGTGAGGTGGCTGAAATTGCGACAAATGCGACAAGCAAGCTCATGCCAGCAAAACTCAAGGGCAAAATCTACACCTGCGCTCAAATATGGTTCAAAATGCTGGACAGTGTATGAAAAGTTTGACAAGGATCTGACGACAGCATCAGAGATGAAAATGCAGTTCATAGTAAATGTCAGAATAGATGCCTAATGGCGTTTTTAGACCCGTACGAAGTACGAGGGTCTAATGCCTTTACTCTTACGTTTGTAACACGTCGATTCCGACTCCCG
>JANTFA010148628.1:0-11409 GCA_026413405.1 Phytosciara flavipes | reverse complement strand
AATGTTAAGCTGAATCAGTCGTTCACTTGGAAAGAATAGTTCGAAGGGTCATTTTATGAATTCTTCACATTATTAAATTTATAATTCGGGCGTGACAGTCCGGATTAGATATCTAATTTCTAACATACATAACTTATGCTAGATATGTGTTGCAATAAGACATGTATATAATAATCCATGACCTTGTCCCGTGACTAACAAACTTTGAAACAAAATATTTCGAAAGCTATGAAACTTTTCTTAGATGATGTTTGGGTCATTCGAAAGCGGATCACTGTGTATACAGGCGGAGTATACCAGTTAAGGTTCCATGAAGTTTGCTCTAAGAAAAGTCTCACCAATTCCGAGCTATTTCAAGACCCAATTTCGCTACTCGCTACTTAGTTGTCATATTTACATTTGATGTCTCGTTATTCGTAGTACGCTAAGTTTTTGTGAAAATTAAAATTTTTGATTTTTAAAAGGGGTGGAGGAGGGTTTACTTGAAATGTGACGTAATTTTTAGGGGGTAGTATGAATGTGACGCAGCGTGACAAGAGGGGAGGGAGGTGTCAAAAATTCGATAAAATAGCGTGACGTAACATGTGAACAACCGCTAACATAAAGCACGTTCGTGGTTCAGTGTTGCCATACAGTTTTCAAACCTTTGATGGCTTCATTAGTATGAATTTCTGACGTGTGAAATGTATGACCGATCCCAAGAAACACCCTCTAACTGAAAGCGTAGAGCATTAATTCAACATCTCAAAGATTTTCTGAGTTTATTTTTACGTAAACATTTTTCTATTTACTTTATTCATTTCTTATTCAGAGGTGTCTTAACCTGTTGTAAACAACCTTGGTATTATGTCACGCATATCAGTGACCAGAAGTGGTACTTTTGTGTGCTAAGATTTCCGGCCGTAAAAGTTTGCCGTATTAGCTAGTTTAGTTAAGGAGTGTAGAGAGCTTCATTTAATCTCCCATCTTGACATGCAGTACTATTGAATGCATTTTTTACCTTAAGTTGCGCTTAAATTGATTGAAATTATTGGCTTTTTGTTAAATTAGACTGAATAGCCAATTCGCGGTTCTAAAGCAACAGAATTCGAATCTAGTCCAGCCTTTGGACTTTGTTTAGTCATACAGTTAAAGTCTGTCTTGTGCCATTGATTTTCAACAATTTGGCTGGGTATAGGCCGAGCGAAGAACACTCAGATTTAAAAAATCTTTCGTTTTCATCCCCGAAGCATGTAAACTCATTTCCCATAATCCCTCTTTCACCTGTTCATCACCATTAGGTGTTTCTTGATTTTTTTTGTCGATGGCTCTATATGAATACATGTTGTATAGGTAGACGCACTCGACGTTTTATCAATATGAATCAAATGCTATACCAATTTCAGTTTCACTTTGGTCTCTATTTTTCCGCTCCATACTAAGAAACTTGGTAAAAATCAATTAAATTCAATAATTAAAATCCAATCACCCATCCCGGCATAATAAGCTGGGCTGTTGACTGGAAAATTAATTTACAAGGGTTGAACAATGCAACCGAATTTTTTTTTCCTGTTTTATAAAAGAGCATGGAAATGTGATGGGATATCGTTAAGATAAAATGCGTTCATCAGAAAGAAATCCGCTACGAAAAGGGGCAGTTCCGAAATTTCTCACTGCTTTATATCAAACACTTGGATCAACGAATTTTGCATGAGCTTAAAAGCAAGATTTAGTTGTTAAGCTCGACGTTTGTGTCGGATGTTTCTGGTTTTCATCCGATTGCCGATTATAGAAAATAGAAAAGATTTTACCGATTTTTCATTTACAAAATATTTAACTCTTCCGACCGTTTAAAGAACGGAAAGCAGACAATTTAATTTTAAATTGTATTTGAAAATTGCATGACTGTGTTAACTTTACAGTAGAACGAACAGCTATATGAAAGTGTACAGAATTTTTTTTTTACATAATCGTCATAGCGAAATGAACAAAAGGAGAAGCAATCTTGGAGTAAACTGAATTAAAGACAATATTTACGTTGAGATTTCTTAGATGGAACATTAAATGCAAATGCAAAGTGCTTTGGAGAATTTGTAAGAGTTTCTTTTATGACATAAATTTTACGTTTAATTTGCTATCATCTTTGTATATAAGTTGGCCATCACTTAATTTAATCAATTTCTAATTCACTTGAAGCCAGAGTGCAGCTGCTCTTGTGCATTAGCAAGCAGACAGGTTTTTTGATGGACAACAGCCACACTAGAAATATCACAAGTAGGTAATGTGCTCGCATCACTACTAGCTTAACATCGAAACCATATCTGCACAGTGCATTGTGTTTTGCACCCGTAGGCGTAGTCAGTCAAGAAGAAATAAAATTTCCAATGGAGGATAGGTAGAGTGTCGGACTCACAGTCTATGGTTCACGGGTTCGACTCTCGGCACAGACTTTTGTCCATACGATTTTTACTTATCATAAGGATGATTAGTCTTGGCTCGCTGAGGTCTATCGACCGCAAGGTTTCAAAATATTAGAAATAGCAAAACGTGATATCTCATGGCTAACAATGACTAACTCCATCTATCGGGAACAACAAGAATCAGTACATTCGAAATAAGCGAGAACATTTGAATATCACCTGCTGTACCCAACGGTGGCCTCCGTACGAATCTTACTCCGGTAAAATAACTAATCTGAATGTAAAAAAGTCAACAGCAACCTTAGTCCAATGTTATAAGTTCAACACTCGACACCAAGACTTCAAAACACCAATTTAATGAGAATTTACTCCGAATTGAGTTGATTTAGTCCATGAACCTGAGAAGTGCGTCACCCCTTGGTTGACACATACAACAACACTTTGACTTTTCCCCCTTGGCTCCAGCGAGTTCAACGACGTGTCGCACGTCCAAATTGGTTCAAATTTGGCTGATATATTGCCTATCAAAGGTTGATACTTTTATATGAAAATAGGCAAATTTGACGCATTCTGAAATGATAAATTTTGACAATATTTGTTTCTGTTCTTGTTTGTGGCAAAAATCCAGGAGGGATAAAAACAAGCGATACTTTGAAAACAGAGCAAAAAATGACCCCTCGAGTATTTAACCCGAATGACACACATGAAAAAGCCCACTTTTCGCAGCGCCGTTACAGAAACGATGTTATTGTCCCGGACAATAATGCACTCGGAGAATTTTCCATAGCGTGTTATACTTTGCGTGTGGTCGGTTTTTTTTTTTAATTTTTCCCATAATGTCAATTAATAATGACAAAATTGTAGCAAATTATTGTCGTGCTTAAAAATACATGAACACTAATTTGATCCGATGCAAGGCTTATGCGCCTAATTTTTTAATGTTACGTTGTCGTCTCAATTTTTCCCATAGACCATTTTTGTTCGTTTTAATTTTCTTCTTTTTTTTTTACGTGCAAACTAAAACATGCAGATTATTCATGACGAAATGAAATGTACGGAAATATTTTAAAACTTCCGTTTCTGTGACAAGTTAAATGTATTAACCACACTTTAAATATAATCAGGTTTGGTGTACCTTTTGAACGTATGCTACACGAACGTTCATCTTCCAAGCTACATGAGAGAGATGGAGAGAGAGGTAGAGGGGTGAAAGAGAGGAGAAAAAAATCGCATTAATAATGTAATTGGTTTTATGATTTTAGTGTCACATCATTCCACATATTACAAAACTTTTATCTAATTAAAAATAACTTTCAAATTTAATTATATTCTGAAATCATTTTTTTCTTCTCTGCATTATGAAGCCTTCATTTCCACTTCAACTGGCTATTATTATGTGAGGTTGCTTAACCAGACACAGCATATAGCATAAAACGAACAAAATAAATTAAAATTGGAATTCAGATGTCAAATAATAAAATTTCAGAGAATTTAATTCGGACGGATGGTGTTACCGATATTCTTCTGTAGTGAAATGATTTGAATTACCGAATTATTATCATAACGTGTCAATTACAGTTACATCTTACCGATAGGCTTCGAAGAAAAGAAGGTTTGCGCTTTTTACTTAGATCCCAGGGGAAAACTACTCCCAAAAACGGTGTAACCGGATTTTGACTTTTCACGACTTATGGAATAAGAATTTTCTGAGTTCGTCTCTTTCGAATGAATAAGAGTTTGTATATCACTCCGACGATACCGAAGACGAATATGAGGTAAGCAAAAAAAAAACCGGTTGGTATGAACTCTCTTATTGGTTAAGATCAAACGAACGAACTTATTAGGGTCATGCTCCCCGTTCTTCGATGAAGTGCCAGGAACGCAGGATATATTCATTGTCCTCAAAGAATGTACGATGCTTTCTATATTTCTTTTGACGAATTGTATTTGAATTTTGTGACGATTTTTGATTGCATTATGTGATGAGTGGAATGTCTGCTCTGTCGAGCGTGAGTTGTCTCTGGAAGAAGATTCAATGAGTGTCTAAAGATTAGACATGAGCTGAGCATGATGAACTGTCTTACGAAGGTAGCTGCAGAGTAGCTGATGATGGACGGTCCTCCACCGTCTTCGAGCCACCGTAGCATCGCCGAGTAGTATCTGTTCTGATAGAGATCCTCTATCACACATCACAAAACGTGATTGTTAGAACGGGAACGGGACGATTTTCTTAATGTGACCATTCAGCAAGATGTATGCCTTCCACAGACACCTAGCTAATAGCCGTACACTACACGTACGGGTCCCTCCTATGTTCTTTGAAAACAGCTACGTCTACGGGAACTCATTATCAGTGACGAGAGCAAAAACCAGACACAACTTACGAATAAAGGATGAAATTTATTGATCGAGCCGTAGACAAGTTGAATAATCAAACCGCACAAAGTATCTAAATTGTTGTGCAAAATTATTTCTTTTATTTTATATTTAAAAGACACTTATCCGTAGCGTATAATGTTAAAAATGTCTCGTAAAACGGACGTATATGTATCCAATATAGAAGGATTATTCTATCCTGACCACATGTATATGGTACGCTATACTGTAAACTTTAGGTGAGCTCTATATCTTTAGTGACACGTTTTTTCCCCTCGCTACGTTAAAAGTCAAACAAAAATGTTTCCTGGCTTCGCTCCAGCTCAAATTTGTCTTGTTATTTATAGCTAGCTGAAGCGTAGAAAGTAATAAACATAAATGTATACATCGTGCATGCAGTAAATGTTTAATCTCATCAAAGGGACAATTTCGGTTATAAACTATAGCTGGTGCATACAAATGTGCCGAAACGAATCTCTTTTGTTAAGATTACATACCGAAATGCATGGGACATTCCACGCCAAGTGTGACATTTTGAAATAACTCAGGCAAACGACATCACCCATACACGATGGATTCTGTACACAGAATATCTGAACTCATTATCGGCGGAGACTCTCTCTTTCTCTTTTCAAAAAATTCGTGTTCTGTGTTCGTTTGTAAATTTAATTCAGTATTTCAAAATGTCACAAAAATGAAACGCAGCCAACCATCGAATGTCTCATTTTCTTGCTAGCCAATCTGAAGAGGCATCACCCTAAGCTGAAATTTTAGTCTACATCGTGGCGTTTCGTATTTAATTTTCGTCGGTATCTTTTTCCGAAAGTCCTTTTTTCAAAAATGTGAAACCATTAATTTCTGTAAAAATTTGTTAGCTTGGAGAGAAAAGCTTGGCCAGCACTGAGAAAAATTAACAGATTATCGAAATTTTCATAATCTGCTCGTAAAAGGATATCGACGAAAAGGAAATACGAAACGCCACAGTACAGACTAAAATTTCAGCTCAGTGGTGAGATGCCTCTAAAACCGTTTAGGCAACCTTAAAAATCACTTTCACACAATCCATTAGTAGTTCGACCTTGATTACTCTAAAATTTTATTAAGCAGAATGTTGGGGATCAGGAAAACAGGGTTGAAGAAGTTTTTCATCAGAAACTGTCGTTGGGTGCGTTACATTTTTATGATGTTTAGGCAAATGACCAACTTTTTTGACAAACTCTTTTTTCCCTGAAAGCTGTCGACAATATACGCGTATTTTTAGCCCCATGTGACTTGAATACGTTCAAAACTAGCGAAGTTATGATGAGAGAATAATTTTTTCACTATTTTTCCGTGAACCGAACTTTGACCATACAGTCGCCCAATCAAAAGCTTGTGCCGATTGCTCGTTTACCAACTGGCACATCAAACACACACTTCAACACACATTTTTTGCCCGGTAAACCAAATCACAGAGAGTTGATAATTATGGCGACTGTGACGTCTTAGTCGTCATATTAGCATCTCTCTGCCAAATCAACACGATAAGAACTCAATTCTTTGTTTCTTTTGTGGCAACGATATTCTGAGGTGAATCGGTCAATTTTCTCCGAACTGCATATGCATGGGGTGAATCGGGCTAATTTGTATTAATTCCGGAATATCGATTAGGCAGCCGAGAGGTCCTAAATGGGCTTCAAGATTTTGATGATATCCGGGTAGTTCAAAGGGTCTTAGTGATCTGTGTGCATCGATTAGAAATGATCGGCCCCAGCTGATGAAATCTTCTTTTGTGGCATTGTAATGCACACATAACGCGTCATAATGACATAAGAGAAAAGAGAGTTGTTCTGATTGCGTTTACTATGCGAAAAGTGTGTGTTGGTGGGTCAGCTGACGACCAGCTGGTAAGCGAACAATCGGCACAAGCTTATGATTGGGTGACTGTATTTCCGCCAGTTTTCAACCTTTTTAGGTCATGTCATATGGGTGCCAAAATAGGCGGACTGTCAATAGCTTTTGCAGGGGGGAAAAATTTGGCGAAGAAGTTACGGAGATCATGGGAACGAAGCATGTTGTAGTAGATAAGCGAAAATTGATTGTGAAATGAAATGTGCAGACAGCTCAAGGGATAGAGCACTCGCCTAGATAGCGATGAAGTGCTTAGCTGTTCCAGGTGGCAAAAAAATGTTGGAAATGTAACGCAAACCACACATGGAATGCCCCATATAACCTGAATTTCGTCTATAATCCCTGGTATTTACTAGTTTTAAATATAAAATTGTAAAATCAGAGAAACGTCAACAGGATACACTTTTTCCTGTAAGTCATTTTATGGCGGACGACACACAAAAAAAAGTTTCATTCCCTTGAACTTAGTTTGGAAAATGCGGCACCGAAAAAAGGCAATACGTAAAGAAAGGACAAAATTTTACTGGCTTTGACAATAGCCCCGTTCCAGACATGCCATAGTTTACAGTTTGAAGGGGGGAAAAAAGTGAAACGGAAACCACTGAATTTATGCTGTTAAAACGGTTTTCCTGTAGTGGCTATACGTCTCCAAATTAAACAATTTACTCTGTTAAGTCCAAATTATAAATGAAATGAATGAACGAATATCCTCTGACAGTAAAAAGTTACGAGAAGAGAGAACACTCTGTAAACTTTGCAACACACCGAATTCAATTCGCTGCGTTGCTAACACACTCAATAATACATTTTATAAGATTACAAAGTTTAAAATTGAAACTCAAACACAAAATGATTAGTTATAGATGATGATGGGCTAACAGGAATATTATAATATAATTTCCATTTGACTTTATGCATCACTGATAGATTTGTTCAACCAATTTCACCAATCCAATTATTATTGGAGTAACGAAAATTTTAAAGTAAAATATTTTCTATCTTAAAATCTATTTATGCATATGGTATAGACATCGGATAGATGTTTATGCCGGTTGAGTCAGTGTTTTAGCCAGTTTCTGCACAAAAGTTTTTAAATAAAACATTAAATTTGTTAGAGCGAAAATTAACAAGACATATAACTAATGCCAGTTCTTCATCCAATTTGTGCGATGTACTCTAAAACTAGACAAATATTGAGCTAACCATAAGATTTTTACCGAGAAGGAAATATATTAATTAAAAAGGAATATACATAGAGAACGTTCTGCCATTTCTATCAAAATATTCTGCACTCTTGCACACACACACACTACAAACAAACGTACTGTGCATGAGTAAAAGTTTATCTTTTGTGGTCTTTCTGGTCCTAAGTAATTGGTTTCATCCTGCTCCAAAAAATCAAGGTACAGGGCTCAGAAGAATCACTATACAAATGCACACAAAGTCAAAATCATTGACTCGGAATGATTTTCGTCTTCATACAAAATCACAAAGTCATGGTACAGCGTTTTTCAAAGTAGTTTCCCCCTCGATAAAACGTTCAACATCTTAGCGACAAAAATTCGCTATAAATCGACTGAATCCTTAAATGACGGAATGCAACTAGTTTACAATTTTTACAGTGGGAATCTCTATGGGCTTAACAACTCAATAGCGTAGTGGCTACCTCGTCTGCTTTCCACTAAACGATTGAAGTTGCCAGTGCTGAGAGTTCAATTCCCAACTGTGGCAGAAACAAAAACCGATTGTCAGACGTGTATATAAAAAACAGCTGATTGAATTCGGTCGAGTCTGTGGTAGTTGGTGGAGAAAGCTTCCACACGGCTGGCAGGCAAAGAAATTGTTGGGAGACGCTTTCATTCTACTTCTACTAGTTTCGCTTCTTAGTACATAGATGACACTCAACGTCAATGCGCTTTAGGTTTGTGAAGCAGCTTACCACTGGAACAATAAAAGCTTTCGGTATTGAAAGGATCTCAAAAAGTAGAACCACAATCAGCGAAACTATTAAATAGAGGGATTCTTTTGAAAAAACGACCTACTGAAATAATAAACGCCGAAATAATTAAACCAAAAATATTTCTTTTGGAGAATTACCTAACAGTTATACCTAACGTTTTCGATTAAAGAATATCAATACCAATAGAAATCATCAACTTCCTGTTTAAAATCATCTCCGGAACATACATTTGCTTGTGCAAGTAACCAATATATTACCGTGAGAGATGAAATAGTCATTTGTGTACCTGCTTTGGACGATTGATTTAAGGCACTTTCGCTTGTCGCCCTCACTTCGTTCGGGCTACAACTTCCGAAATTGCCTAAAATCAATCGTCCAAAGCAGGTACACAAATTACTATTTTTGGGCTAATTTTCAGTAGTATTGCATTGCCTGTCAGATTACATTTACGAAACTAGCATAAAGAAGGCAGTAATAAGTAACGTATTCCTGCTAAGCATGAAACCATGAGGTCACTAGGATTCCGAGAAATTTATATAAGAAAAGTGCATGTTTTCGGTTTTTGATCACCTTCCACTGGCCACATAAGCGTCTAGGAATTTTAAAAAAATGGTTTTCGCGTCTAGGGGTCAGTAGGGAAAATATTTTTTCAGAAAATGCGTTCGATTTCAGTAGGTCGTATTATTATGAATCACTATGGGCAGGAGAGTATAGAATCCGTTACATTCTCTCACTTTTTACGCAATAAGCCAGAAAAGACCATAGTAGACACTGTGATGGAGCCCTGTACGATCCCGTACACCTAGCTTACGGAACCCTACTACTTACGTAGCCCTAGTACCTACGCAATCCTACTGTGGGTAAAAAGTTGTATAAAACATATACGTTGTTTGAATCGCGAATAGCGCGATTCTTACTAGCCCGCCCGAAGTACAGCCTCAAAAAGCTCATAGAACCATAAAGTAGCGGTTTTAGTCTATTTCAAGGCCCCGAATCCATTTTTTCGGATAAAATTCGGACTCCGTATTCCTTTTCACGGAAATCGAGAAAAGTTTACATGACAAATATCACTTAGGACCTAGCAGCGGCCTCATTCCAGGAGCCCTAACTAGATTTGGTTTTATCGACATTCTATTCGAAATCCATTTACCTTCCAAATGAAAACAGAATCACGAAAATCGAATGAAGTTTACTAGATGGAAAACAGTTAGGGTAGAGTAGCAAACTTAGTCATAAAATTCAAATGAAACCAAAATCAATGAACATTAACTCAATTTAGATGCAAATGCCTGGGGTCCTTACTATCTCCTACACTCTCATGGCCCTCCATTTATATGCAAAAAGAAAACAAACCATTAGGGCCCTACTTAACCTCACTCTAGTTCACGATCCAGTGACTCGATTTCAATGCATTTTTTCCTGGGTTGGCATCTCGTCAGTATCTATGATTTGCCACTTCCAGAGTGTCCTTTTCCGTAGATATTCTCAAAAAACGCTAAAACAGTTGAAGAGCCTTAGCTCAGACATGTGCCGTCCGAAAATGCCCATCTTCAAATTTGACCTCCCTGTTTCGACTACCTTTCAAGGAAAAAAATTATTGAAATCAGATTTGGGTTACGTAAGTTATTGACGTGAACCTCTAAGATGCCGCACTTCAACTAAGTTTATCTAGTCTACTTGATAATTTGCGGTCGAAACAGCTCTGTCTTTGTGGCTGTGTACGAAGAGAATGAGCTATGCTTACAGGCGACAGCACCATTTCGCTATGCTTACAGGCGACAGCACCATTTCGCTATGCTTACAGGCGACAGCACCATTTCGCTATGGTTTCCCTTCAGGTTATACTATTTACTGAGTACATAGAAGTAAAACAGACGATATGGCTAAGTCCTTGACAATAAACGGCCTCCCATCCTGCCAATTATAATTTCAGAAGCACACTAAAATACATTGACATTGACTCGCTTGATCATCAGAGATGTCACTTAGATCTTTTTATTCCGCTCAAGTCCATTCGTTCAGAGCAGTGCGACACCACGACCACATGCTGATACCATAATCCGTTTTCTAAAATCTGTTTTTCATTCAACAGATACAATTTTTCACTTACTCAATTTCCAATCGTGATAACTGGAGTAGTCTCTTTAGCTGTACTTTTGTCAAACTAAAACCATTTCAAATTAAATACGAAGTTTATCTGTGCATCAAAGCAATACTTTTAAGCTTTGGCCGGATATAAGCGACAATTATCCATTTTTTCTTTCTCCCTCATGCTTACAATGTTTATTTGTAAAAGCGGAAAAAAAGGCTGCAATGTTATATAATCCTCCATTAAATCAAACACATTATGTGATGGATTTCATTTTTCTGCATGTTTTCATTCTCGAATGAGGAAGCAGTTAAGAGTGTTAGAGGTGAAACATAAATGTCTGCGGAAACGCCACTTGGAAAGTTCGAATGGTCCCTGAGCATATTTCGGTCCGATATAAGTATTGTATCGATGAGCACACAAATGAGGGTTGTGTTCCACTAGTTTTTGGCAAAATATTTTTGTATGAGAGGAAGCGGAGTGGGACACTAACGTTCTTACTTTGAGATGAACCATAAATATAATATTCAATTCAATTCAACTTTATTAAATTCAGGACCAAAAGGAAAAACCTTGTACAAATAACCTTAAGATTAAATTCAACTATAAAGCTCTTTCTACAGGTCTTTCTATCAAATAATGGAAAGAAATAAAAATTAAAACGCAAAAAATTTAGAAGACAAATCGTACCAATG
>JANTFA010148617.1:0-11409 GCA_026413405.1 Phytosciara flavipes | reverse complement strand
ACTTTTTACTCACTTTTTTCGGAAAAAACTACTCACTTCTCACTTATTTCGATAAAAATTTCACATGCATCCCTGATGCTTATATCCATATGCTTTACCGTTGTAGATCGAGAGCCCATGCGCATTTTTAACCCTCACAAAGAACCGTTGTGAAACCTATGCCAAACTGTACGGAAAACGGAAATCATTTGTTCAACAACTTTTGCATTTGAGCTCTAGGACGGCCCTAGCTTTAATGTATATCTCACCCGTTGAACATCGTACAAACTCTAAATTGGTATCAAGGCCAATAAAGAATGCAATCGAAAAATAAAGTTTTGTTGCGAAAATCGTGGAAATTTGAGCGGGCTCCCAGGGTTTCTTCACTCAGATCAACCATGATTAACTAACATAATTGACTATTGATTGATCATGTAAAGTAACTGACCCTCAATCGGCTCTCTCGGTCTATTTGCTTATTACGATAAAACAGTTCGCTTATATAAGGAAGTATTTAAGAACCTGGGACTAATACTCACGTATACGCAAACGTTTCTTAAAATACTTCCTTACAGCTGTCATGTACTATAATGCTCGCATAGCACTCCAAGAAAATGCTTCATTATCTGATGAACTTTCTGGTATAATTTTCTGGTAAAACAACTCATACGTCCATCACAATCGTAGCGTTGTACTTGGACTGTTGAAATCTACTTTTCCATTGATTTGTTCATCCACTAATCTACCAATCGCACTTACGGTCTGAATCGCAACGCGTTGATGCATTGACGACATATAAGTCTACATATCGTATCAGTCTGATTCTAAATCCCCTTTTTTACATTATCCTTCAAGCGTGACCACTCACTAGTATACTATACTAAGCAACTCATCTCTTAGTTTTTTTTACATGCTACATGCATCGAAAACCGTACTTCATGCACTTATTTCGACACATTTAGCACAGAGATATGATACCTAGATGGCGTTGCGTCGCACGCCATCTAGGTATCATTTTTCTGATTCAGCATGTAAAAACTGTTAGCCTTGACGCTTCCATGTTTCACCTCGTCTTCCGATCAATTTCAAACATTTTATCCCTTGCCATATTTACGACTATTATAGCGATTTCGATACTCCTTGCTTCTTTTCACATGATTGTAAACTAGATTAACATAATTTGGCACTTCAGTTCTATAAAATCTCTTCTAATAAATAAGTGGTTTGGTTATTATTGCTCTTAAATAGCTAACATTGTCATTTGATTTTTTTTAAATAAATTTTCGTACCATTTTCCACTTTCCGTAGATACTTGCTTTGACTAACTATTATATAAAATGTAACCCTTTCGCTATGCTCATTGGTCACGTAAATTGTAAATAAATTTCTCTAAATATTGCTCTCGAAGCCGTTCACCATTTTTACATTGGCTCCACACATTTCATAAAAATCAACTCTACAAAATTGCATGCTTAATCTAAACAATGAAACCCAATCGAACTTAAAAATATTAAATTAAAATAAAATTTTTACAAAAATTAAAAATCTTCTTTTGCCTTGCTTCCTTTTTGACTAAAAAAAATGTTGACTAGATCTATGAAATATTTGTTAAAATAAAAACACACAAAAAATGATTAAATTTCATATTGCATAGTAACACTTTACCTCACACTTCTCTCTCTGTCTCTCTTTCTCTCATCACGTTCAGACATTTTCACAGCCATTATTATCAATCGTAATTTATTTTTCGAAAATTTCTTTTTTCTTGTTGTCGACTTCTAATTATTTCCGTCGATAAAGTGTACAGTCGGACGCAGTGGAAAAGCTCGATTCATATGAACTTATCTAAATCATCGTCAGACTGAAAGATACTATCAGCCGCCAGAGAGTTTGCCTTTTTCGGAATGACGAAATGCATAGTATTTGGAAACTATCAACTATCTAGCGTTGACTACGAAATAGTTCTCTGAGCAAGCGATAGGTAAACTGGCCTGATTTTTGAAGGATTATCGATGGAATTTCAATTTGATTGAATCGGCAATCTTATCCATAAAGCTTATGAATGAAGCTTTTGATAAAAGCTAACGCTCAACAGACAGCCTGTAAGTGATATGAGATTCCATTGTTCCATTGGTAACTAATGTGCTATTACGTGCTTCTGCTCGGTAAATGATTTTCTTTGGTTCGCACGTTACTGCTTCCAAATTGGTGTGTTGACGACTCTCCTAATCGTCAAAACAACAATTAAGAACCATGGCCGTAATGTACTACCTATAAAAATCCTGATTTAAGGGACCAAATTTGCGTATCCTACTCAACATGGCAAATCTTCTGCATTTTAGCATTGCTCGTATTAATCGTAAATCTAGTCATTAATATTTAACCAAAAAAGTCTCAAATGTTCCTGTATGATATGAACTCATTCACCACTGCCACTGACTGTACACGATGCATAAAAAGTTTTTGTGAAAAATGTTTCACATCTCTTCCAGTTTCTACCGCCTTGGTAGTGTGTGAACCAGTATCAGCCGCTGTATACCTGCATCAGTGGCACTTCGAGAATGATACTGGTACACTCACACGTCTCGTAATGTAATTTGTAATTTGGTATAGAAAATTCTTTTCTGGTAATCGTTTCAGTTAAACAGAGTCAATGAAAGCTTCATTGAGGCTGTTTAGTTTCCCTGCTAAAAGCGTCCGTACTTTGTGGATTGCCCCTGAGTTCCAAAGTTGACAATGAAATTCAAAACCAGTTAAGAGGCATGACCACTGAGCTGAAACTGTAGCCAACATCAATGCGTTTCGTATTTTATTTTTGACAACATCTTCTCACAAAAGTCCTTTTTCAAAAATGTGGAACGCATTACTTTTCGTAATAATGTGTTAGCGTTCGGTAAAAATTTGATTTGATTGTATCATCTTGCTGAGGGGCTGCGAAAAATGATCACCGAAATGTTCATAATTCGCTTATTTTTCTCTTCGCTGGTCCAGCTGACACAATCCAATCTAATTTTCACTGAAAGCTAGCCCATTTTTACGGAAAGTAATGGCTTCCACATTAAAAGGAATTTTGTGTGCAGATGTCGTCAATAATAAAATACTATTTCAGTTCAGTGGTCATGCCTCTTAAATTGTTTTTGAATTTTATTGTCAAATTCGCTTTTCATCACCAAATTACAAAATGAAATGGAAAATTCTTGTTCGATGCATGTGTAACAAAGTGTAGTTTTGTTTGTCGCTTGCATTGAACAAAAAGTTGATATTTTTTATTGCACTCGATATTGCAGCCAAATAGCTCCTCTTTGTGAAAGTATGTCAATTTTGATAGTTGCACAGCCGTTTCGTTTTTCTTTGAATAGTGTATAGTAGTAGTAGGAAGTATGAGGAAATAGAATGTAGAAGTGAGAAAGGATTTGGTTTGAATTGAATTCTTTTTTGTTTGCTCGTTTTTTTTTTGACGGGAGATGTTTTTTTGTCATTTTTATTTTTTTGAGTTTTCTATCTGCTTTTTTTTGCTTGAAAAATAAAACACAGTTTCTTAAGCTGTGGAAAGAAGTTTGTATTATTTTTCTCTTTTTTTGTAATTTTTTTTTGTTTAATAAATTTTTTTTTCTGCTTTTCTGGCCACAATTTTTCTGCATACTCTCCCAAATTTTCATTTATTTTTTTTTTGTCTTTTTTTGTGGGTCTGGCTCTTTTTTTCTATGTCATCGTTATAAACAGTAATCCAGCTGTATAGGAGGAACTACACAATAGTCAATGATGGGGGAAAAAAAAATTATAAAAATTTTTTTTGTTTAAAAAGAAAATTATTCGTTTTGTATAATATAATAGAAGGTCAGTGCAAATAATAATAATAATAAAAATTTCTCTCTTTTGTAGTAAAAAAAGAAATCTGGCTGGTTGCAACGGGTAATCAAATATTAAGTAAATGATACCGGAGCAATAGTCGCTTGAATTGTCTTAATTTTAAATTTTTGATTTTTTTTTCTTTATCGAAACAACAATTTGTGTTGTGGTGATGTTACAAAAAGGCCGAAACGAACATTCAATTCAGGAGCAAATTAAACGTTCCGTTTCCATTTTGTTTTTTTGAAAGGAAAGTCAATGAGAAAAATATCATTTTCAGAACTTGGAATTATCCGAAGGAGTTTCGCTTCATCAACGATGCATTGAATATAGTTACTTGAGCTGTTCTACAGTTCCGATATAGAAATTCAATATTATGTGTGATTTAGGAGTCAGTTATTCATCAGACACAATGCCAATGCTTCATCTCTCAGACTGTAACATTTATGACTAGCTAAATGCAAGAGGGCAGTATTTGACATTATAGCGAATCATAAGAAAAATGAAAATTCATGGTTAGGAGACGTTTTTGAAGGAACGCAACTGACGCAATGAAATTTCATTTTTTTTATAATTCGCTAGTGTGACAAGTCACCTTTATGTATTTAGCTGTGCACATGTGTTATGAGAAGTAAGGTTTATTGGGATGATTGCTCACTGACAGTGAAATTTCAAAACATTCAAATCTCACCTGAAAGTGACGTCAAATTTCATGAAGAAACGACCACGTCACATTCAAGAGAATATTCAAGCGCATTGAAAATAGGTCTCTGCGCTTTTAAGATCTTAGCAATTCAGACACGCATAACGAACTTAATCGGCAAAACTGTAATGCTCTGACAATGGAAGTCAATTACTCTGATGGTAAATTCCAAATTCCGGAAGTGACAAGGAGAAAATGTATTTTTCGCAATTCAGTGACGGAAATGAACTCATTTTTTACCGTTTCTAATGACATACCGTGCCAATTTGTATTTTTGTGTCGATTGAACGCAGGCAGATGACATGGGTCAGTGGATTTTTCCATCTCAGTCATCATAGAATTTGGCTGCCACCCGTCCTCGTACGATCAGCTCAGAGGTGAATTCAACTGTTCTGTCCTCAGCATTATATTGGTAGTTATTGGTAGATTGTATTGGTTTCCCATGGAAATATTGAGTTCATTTACGTCACTTATTGCGAAACACGTTGAATTTTACCAGGCGCCGTGTGATGGCATTTTATCGCACACAATGTCTAATCCGATTGTCAATTGTGGCATTTGGTGCGATAAAATGCCTTCACACAACACTTGGCACACAAACTACCATTTCAATACAACAACAAAACCAATTCTACTCATGCCACTGGTGAGCTGTTCAAATCATCGATTCGGAAAAAAACAAGAAAACGAAAGAAAATAAATTAGAGAATGAAAATCCTGATTATTTACAATATTTGAACAACTCACGGGACATGCAAAATGTTTATGAGTGAAATATACTGCAAGAGGGTGTTCCGAAAACCATTTTTGCGTATTGTTTTTGATAAACGCAAAAATGGTTTTTGAAACACCCTCTTCGTCAGTGTCACACACACGCAATTTCTTCTGAAATATTCTTGATCGTTCGGTGGCATTTTTGATTTAGTTCATATGTCGAAATGTCAAAACAAACTATGTTCCACTTTCAAAGCTCAATACTGTGGGTTGTGGGTCAATCGAAAAACTTGGAAAAAGACAGAACTGTGCGGGATGACGACAAAGTGTGCTCATATTATCGCCTTTAGTTAATGAGCTCCGTGCATAATATGTTACCGAGTGTGAATAGGAATAAAATCTCATAGCCCGTTAGAGAGAGCTGATTGCTTTTTGTTTAAATTTTTCTTCTTCTTAAAGTAATTAAGGCACATCGACTTTGGATCATGGAAATTTTCACGCAAGTCAAGGTATATTATAACACGTACCATGTGTCTTTGATCGCATCTTTTACTTGTTGATCAGTTGCATACATTAATCGCGCACATTTGACTCTCATAAGGGACCGTGCGGTTTGAACCTTCTATGCCAAACTGTTCTCTTGACCATTACGAAAATTATTCTGTATTTGAGCCGGTCTTAGCGAGGATTGCTCTAGTGAATATGTCAGGAGTAAAGCATCGTAAAAGAAGCCCAAATGAAGAATGCAATCGATTAATTGAATTTTCACTGGAAAGCTTTTTGTGCCTGACAAGTCAAATTTTCGAATTTTCAACCTATCAGCCACGCTAGACCTCCCAACCAAAAACTTTATTTTCGAATTGAATTCTTCGTTGAGCTCTGAGTATCTTCAATTTGATTTCAATTTCGAGTTTTTACGATGTACAACGGCTGAAATATACACTAGGGCTATCCTAGGCAAGGCCGTCAAAGAGCTCAAATTTATAGAGCTGGAAAAATTCTGAAGATTCACACAAAGCACAGACGATTGATGAAGCTGTCTTTTGCTCTAAGGCGACCCACAATTTTTGAGATTTCCAGTGACTTTGTAATGTAACTTTGAATATCAAAACGGTATGCATCCACCGAAACATAGTATCAAGAAGAAAAACGATTGTGGAACTGACGCTCATTTGAAAGAAACAAAACGATATTGTTGTGTTGTTACAGATTTTCAGAACATTTATAATTCATTATAACACCGGCGACACTCTCTATCGATCGATTGAAAAAGAAGATCACGTCCCGGTGCCGTCTATCGTAGATGATGGCTTATTCAAACGGAAGTTTTTTTTTTGTTTTGATGAAATTCGTTTCCGACTTGATAAATCTCTAAATGTTTTTTATATAAATTCCACGGTCTGTTTGTTATATATTCGTAGGGATAAAATGAAAAGAAATAATCTTGAAACTAGAATGACGCGCGGTCGAATTTGAAGAACCTATTACTATCACATGAAAAATGTGACATTTAACTCTTTTATGTACACGATCATTTTTGCAACATAAATTTGCAACAAAATTTTAATTAAGTTAGTCTTTTACTCCGTGTCATCTCCTTCTTTTTATATATTTATCTCACGACCCCACCCCCCCATCCGTCCGTTTATTCAATGAAAGAAGATCGAAAATGTTTTTCTGTTTTTCCCGGCAAAATCGTTTCAATCTTTTTCAATCGAACCCCTCTAATGAACGAAGATCTTTTGTACATTATTCACTTTACAATTGCAGATCGGACACCGTTTCTGTTTATTCCAGATCTTGACCGCGCAACGATAGCAACAGCACAAATGCAAAAACCGACTGTGCACAAAAACGCCGTCTTTCGGTTGCGACAAACAAATCATACACGGCCCATACGCGTCGAGACCAAAAATCTGTTTCAAAATCGGCGCCTGCGATTGCGGCTCGTCGGTATCGGAAAATGCTCGACGTTTACTGTTCACGCGTGCCGGCACACTTTCCACATTTTTATACAATAAATTCGGTCCCGAACATGACGACATGCTACGGATGCCAGACGACGACGACGATGTCGTCGATGACGAACTAGTTGACGCTTGCGATAAATTTGAACTTTGACTTGTTATCGTTGAGCTAACGGTGGATTCGAACGATTTGGATTCGTGTATCGTATTTACGTCGAACGGACCGCGACTTTTCGACCCAACCATTTCTTCGTATTCCGAACAAAATGTCTCCTGACTATCGAAACTTTTTACCGCCACTAGATCGGATGATAGTTCTTGACTCGAACAGCACGAGCTAAATCCCGAATCTTTTTGCACTTTGACCGGCGGCGGTGCAGTCGTTAAACTTAATTGAGTCGACGATTTCAGTTGGGACGCTTCCACATCGACAACATTTTTGAACAACTTATTTTTGATAATAAAATTGGATGAACCTTGACCTTCTTTTACCCGATCTTCGAATTCATTGTCGTCGGCCGTTGAACTTTTTCCTGTTTCGCCTGCACTGTTCGTTTGGCTGGTCGTACGTGTACGAGAGAAGCGTTTCTTCTTTATCGGTGATCGTTGAGCACCGTCTGAACTGAACTCCTTTTCATCGGATGATGAGGCGACTGGTCGTCGAATGGCTGGTAAAAGTTTTTTCAGTTTTGAACGGCTCCTTCGCTGTCTGGGACGAGGTGGGAACTGACATTTCCGTATCTAAAACGACAAATGAAATGCTGTAATTGCGCAGTAGTAAATTGAACCAGTGCTTTTTCAGACATGGAACATTAATTCAAGTAATGTTGTGTGTGTGTGATTATTTGTGGCTCTGAGAATTTTTCAATTTTCTGTCTTTTTTCGATGGTTTTATGTAGTCTGATTCCTTGACATGATCCCCAAGATGCCATTTGATGCCAAATTTTATTTTTAAATCTTGGAGTTTGAGCATCCCGGGTACCCTTTCAAGTACACAGTACTACGAAACACTTTTCGCTTGTCAAATTTCTCAAGTAAATTTTGCTCCTTTGTGATTTGAAGGTCTGTTTACAAAATGGAAATGGAAGGAAGGTCTGAAACATTCGGACTAACTACTCGAGGAACAGCGTTAGTGACCGTTGAAGGTCCATCAATCATATGGAACCGTTGATCTGTTCCGAGTCCTAGACGTAAGGGATTAGATGAGTAGAAATTAAATTTTCAGTTCCAGTAAAAAATTGTTTTCCACTAAAATCATCAATAATCTACACCCCAAATCTTTAATTTGAAATGAAGTGCAAACAGACCCCTAATTTCTATTTGATGTTTACTGTCTGAATGCACATAGTAATGTTCCGAGTCATTCAGACAAGACGTCTTTCCACGAAACATTGTAACTGAGACTCTGATTGAAATAATAAACGGGAAACCTTATCCGCTAAAATGCATTCATTTTCTGACAGAAGCATGAATGAGACGAACCCAACATTCGCCGCCATATTTCTATCGAATTTCACTAATGTCTTTTCTATACAAAAAAAATTTTCAATCATAAAACCAAGTTAATCCGACTGTTTTGGGTAAACAAAAGCATGTTGTAACGCGTCTCTCGCTGCATAGCTAAATCAACAATTCGTTGTAAACAGAATATGGCTGGTTTGAGGTCAATATAATTCGGATTGACATTTGTGATGCGATCATCTTTCTTCTGTCTGTATATAGACAGGCACACACACACTTTTGAATGTATATTGAGCTAATGACATTTGAATGGTACCTCTACTGTATGTAAGTACTTTCCAGTACAACAAATTGTGTTCATGCCTGTTTCATATTCAAATCGACATACAAACGAAAAACCGTGTTCTAACATGATTGATGCATACTCAATGCGAAATTGTTGCTAACGATTTTTTTGTTTTTAATTTGCAACAAGTGGCATTTTAAACGGGGAAAAAGCGATAAATGCATGACACACATTGCAAGCCATACGCGGAATGTTTGATTGTTTGCTAATTTCAATAAGTCATAACAACGTGTACACACAATGCAAAACAGCGCAAGTAAATAAGAAAAAAAATTAAATTCGCTTACCTGATAGCACTTCTCACAATATCGATACATCGGATTATTTTGGCGATTTTTGCATTTGACACAAGTCCAATAGTCCGCACGTCCCAATTCCACATCCGTTGGTCCGTCCGACTCCTCCGTATCCGCTAGAAAGCACAAGTCATTCATGTCCGAACTAGTTGTATCAAAAATTGCACGCGCAACCGCAACCACATAATCCTTTTTGGAGCAAAATTTTTTATTTTAAGTCAATTGGTATCCCGATTGTTAGGCACAAGGTTCAATTTACATCTGTTCCACTAGATGAATCATTTGAATAAAACACTTCGCTGGCTGTTATGCTAGCCACATCGTATTCCAGCACTTCCATTGTGTCCGTGCCATATGAGTCGGTGTCGCTGGTGTCACGGCATTCGTCTGGACGAAGAAAGGAGGAAAGGAGAAAAAAATGTTTTTGTTTAATTGATTGAATCAAATCGTATTGTTGTTAAAAAAGGACGGATTTTCAGCACAGTTCATAATATTATGGCACCTTGTAGGTATAGTAGATGGTTTTCGATGGTGAAATGAATTGGATGAATGACAACACAGGTCACACTGTTAAACCCGTACGGTTTACTGTCAACTGTACAAACTAAATCAATTATCGTTGACACTGTTTTATGAGTTATTGTGGAATATATCAGCTCACCTAACAGTGGCATGTCTTAGTTCTGTATGTAACTTTGTATTTACTAACTCAAAACGAACACAGATTGATCGAAGCAATTAGAATTATTCCTAAATTGATGGGTCGTCATTATGTTCCACTGTCGGTTTCTGAACCAATAACACATCACTTGAAAGAAAAAATTTCCGAAATTCTCTAAGAGTTATCTAGGTGCCCACTTTGGCTTATTGATACAGAAGGAAAATAGACCAAAAATTCAAAGATTTCAATACACAAATTTCGAGCAGCCAAGTGGCTGAGAATTACTAGAGCTAAATAGCCTCAATACAACACACACTCTAAGGGTAACATAACAGTGACATAACAGTAACATAACAAAATTGTAGCGGTTTGATTGGTTCATGGTCAAAAATAAAGGGTACCTTCCATACATCACTTGGACCATCGGAACCACCCAGAGCTACCTGGAACCACTTGTAAAAATCGAGCAAAATTTCGACTTCGACCTTATTCCCGCAGAGTGTTTGTATTGAGGGTATTTAACTTGCTGCGAAACGATGATGGAAGGAATCTTCGTCATATATGTCAATGTCGAACAAAAAAGATGGTAAGGGCAGACTTTTTCCTTTACTCAAATATATAAACATTTTGGTGGACGTATACAACTACCATAATTATCACTTGCTCCATGTAATGTATACCCCACCCACCCATTAAATAATTTGTTGTTAAGAGTCATAAGTCAGTTTACTGTCTATCCAGTTTGTTATAACATCATCGCATGGTTTCATAATGCATTCAGTTCACCGACCCTACTTCAGTTAAATTTATTCCATTACATGACAGCAGAGTGCATTTTTTTGTGGAACATGAATCTAAGAAAACAACACAAGACGATGTTCTAAAGTTATTGGATTGATTGGGTTACAATGTGTACATAAGTCAATATATGTCGATGGCTAGTCTTCAAGAAAAGGGCGCGAAAATTCGACAATTTTTTTTGTTCTCAATTTGTGGCGATCACAATTATAAATTCAAAATTCTTTAGATTAGTAAATTGAGCTTTGAGTATTGTGAGAAATTAAAAATCGATAGTTTCACACCACCAGAGATAAGTGTTTATAGCGGCTTATCATCAGAATTAACTTGTCAACTTTGTTATTTCAACATACAAACAAACCAACTTAACTTCACCACTCAAGAGGATTTACAATGAGAAACGTAAACGCATACGTTGCCGACATGTATATCAACAATAATAATGTGTAATGTGCATGTGTTTAGCCTGCGGTCACCGGTCACTTTCATAATCATATTGAACCCCCAATTTTGGGTATATATTATGAATTGTAATTATTTATTGCTGGCTCTTTAAACATGGCCGGTGTAAATAAAAGTGACGATCGGAAAACTTCTCTACCTACACTTCCATTCAATATCGAAAAATGGTTCGA
>JANTFA010148606.1:0-11409 GCA_026413405.1 Phytosciara flavipes | reverse complement strand
AGAAGCTACAGCCAACCGCTGGAGACTGCAATGTAGTTTTTAAAATGACACTAGCTCGTAGGGAAAGTTTTTTTTTTTAAATTAAATATTTTATCGAAGATGAAGGACGAAGCAACGCGAAAAGTATTTTGTTTTTATCAAGTGCTCATTTGACACCATTCGTATGAATTCAGTTTAAGGAATGAAGAATGATCTACAGGAATGTTTGTTGTTTATAGGGAAACATGGCAGAAAATTTTGTTGAAAACTTTGCGTATAACGAAAAAAATTTACTTTGGTGTTCAAGAGACTGTTTTTTAAAAAGTTAGCTGAGTAAGGAAAAATGAATACCCGCGCAATCAAACTGAAGATTTGACATAAGTTAGTAAAATTTAAGTGAAACGAACTAATAAGCACGGGATCGAGTACAATTTTTCACTTTGAACAGCAGGCGGTTTTGAGTGATAACGAATATGTGATGTTTTTGTAGCAATTTATTTTAGATGAATCAGATTCTGGAAGCTGTCTCATTCATTTGTTCAACAATTTTCTACTATCGCTAACTTTTACATAAAACGTGAGTCTTCTCTCTTCAGACCGCACTATGGAGCACAGTATTTAGTTCTGGCTGATCTAGATGAAGGACTAGATTCTACAATTTCATGCTCAATTCGATAAAAGCTAAATCATCAATCATCAATTAAAAATAACTCATAAAAATTGATTTTCCCTACCTCTTCGTGGGGTTCCCTTCAAATCATAACTGCTGATCAGTAAGCAGTGCTCCAAAACTACAGGAAAATACCTTTCGAATGACACCCCTCACGACCTTGTATCCCTCTCGCACGCGGAGAAATTTCTATAAGAAAAACACATGTTTTCGGCTTTTAATCACTTCCCACTAGCCACACAAGCGTCGAGGAATTTAAAAAAAAATGGTTCTGGCCTCGCGGCCGAATACCTTCTTGGGCACATATCAAAAAATTTATTTGAAAGGTGCTTTCAATTCCCAGCGGTCGTTTTTCAAAAGAATCCCTCTGCCATATGTATGGACAGTGTGAGCCTGTCCATGAGAGTGGTATTTCTATTGTATTGAGACTCTGATGACAGACCTTCCAAATATCATTTCATGTTCTTAAATTTCTGTGTGCGTTTTTTAATCTCCCTACATCGAAATCATAGAATGCATGTAGTATGGGCGGTTCTAAGTCTACCCTCCTGGTTCGTAATCGAGATCGAGTAATTTTTATGTTCAACGCAAACCGTAATTGACGCCATAGGTCATCCTCTCAAAGTTGGGAAAGAAATGCCTATTTTTTTTTCGCAATCGTTGCGTTATACTAGAAATGTTCGCGATATTCTCGCTCTAAATTCAAATTTTGAAGCGGTTTAACGGCTTAAGAAATTTGTTATCAGATCACATTACTCGTTCTTTGATAAAACCTCATAATGAAACATTATACTTAACGAGCCAATCATTTATTCATCAAATTTACAGGAAAGTTGATAATTTTGGTGACTGGGACGTCCCAGTCGTCTGCATCTTTCTGGAATTTACCTATTTAGGCTTTAATGTGTGATTTTGCATTTATTATTGTTTAGACTTCATCGGCTTCTGAACACTTTTTGGTTCTGAGGAAACGTCTCTAAATGAAGTGAAAAATTGTTTTCGAAAGACGCACCCTCTTTTACGGAGCGGAAAAAATCAATTGCGAAATTATTAGTTCTGGAAACGCGGATAAAAAAGGGAGGTACCAAACCGATTGTTATTCATAAAGACTAAAAATTTTTGTCATTTTAAATGTTTGTAAATTTTGATTGTAGAAAAAAAATTACAATTTTTTTATTGGTCCTACTAAGAACAAGATTAGATAGATGTGAGCGAATTTACAACACTGACAAAGAAAATTAATTTTCTCTGGTAATTTATTTGTCCTTAAATGTTATTACATAAATTACGAGATCGCCTTTTATATATATCGTCCGTCGTACACGTACTATACTGTAGTTGATAGAAATGAAATCGTTTTTAATTTCTAGTTAGGCATAACAATCAATTTTTTCTACTTCGATAAGAAAATCACAAATCGTATTTTAGATTATAAAATGTAAGTTCGGCTATATAAATGAAATTTTTTCTATAAATTTAGTATTTTTTGTAATAAATAAATGAAAAACAAACCGGAGCTTATAATTCGAGAATCATTATGGTGTTTATCATATAGCCTTTGAACTTCTTTCCAACTTCAATTTACCCAGTAGAAAATCGAAATCAATTTTGTTTTCCCTCTTTTCTGGTTCGATTTCAGTCACAAAGAGACTACGCGATTTAGTTACACTGATGGATATTCGAAATGTTGGTGGGTCAAAGGCTTGATCATTATTTACTAGTTACAGTGATTGTAGTTATACTTTTTAGAGATAATTCATTGCCGAAAGTTTTTACTGTGCAACTTAAGTTGCATCAATGTTGAGTGGCATTTATGTACATAGTAGTGAAACTAGTTGGAGTAGAATGCCAGCGTTCCCCAAACAATATTTTTCCCGGCAAGCCGTGTGAAAGCTTATTCCACCAACTACGGCAGACTAAAACCAATTCAATCATCTGTGTTTTGTATTCACGTCTGAAAAACGGTTTTTTATTTCTGCCACAGTTGGGAATCGAAGTCTCAGCACTTGCAACTGCTTGTTCAATCGTTTAGTGGAAAGCAGGCAAGTTAACCACTACGCCATTGAGTCACGAACACCAATCTTTTTCCAATAAAATAGTCCGAAGAAATTCTCTTATCTCTTCGTCACAAACTAGAAACTAGAAACACGTACCAACAGGGTCAAAAAAATTGAAATGAGACGTTTGAAAAGCCTCAATTAACCGAATTCAGATTTCTAAATGAGATTTGTCGTAGAAACTTTTCTTCAGATGTCTGGTTTCGAGCGATTGAGAATTTTCAGTGGCGAATTGAGGTTTCCAGCGCCCCGGGCATTGAAAATTCAGCGCCTTCAATTTCCAATAGGCATTTTTTTTAAAGATAAATGAAATGAGTCTTGCTCATCGAACTCAGCGCCCTAAATTTCCCGCGCCCTGGGCAATTTTGTAAGAACTTTTTTTGTCTTGGGCTGTAATATTTCGTAATTCATGTTGAGACAGATCAAGCACAACCAAAAATTGAGTCACAAAAGGCAGAAGCTGCGAAAAGCTCACAAAAGAACATTTTAGAGTATCTTGCTTGTTGCTTTCATACTCTTGAATGACTTCCGCCGCATCCAACTATTGATTGAGTTCGTATACCACAAGCGGACACTGTACACAATTGCACTGTTAAAAATCTCGTAAACCAATTTTTTTTAGATATTTGTTATGTCACTCGATACTCGACAAACGGCGAAGAAACAACAACCAACACTCGATACACAGAGCGATTGAGCGACAACACTTTTTTTCTCGAAGTGACAGACAAGGATTTTCTCGAAGTGACAGACAAGGACTTGCGTCACATTGACCTTTTTATTGATTTTTCTGATTCCAAAGATTTCTGTGGTTTTGAAACGGGTATCGCCGACAATATAGCAGAATGCAGAATTGATCACCAACGCTCTGATTCAAAGTATGGTAAGCCTTAGCGTAAGGGCAAAGGTTAAAGGAATATTTTCAACATTTTTCTCTTTCTGTGAGTCTCTTTCTGTTGAACAAAACGAACCAATACTGTCTGCAAACTTCAATCGAAACTTTTGAACAATTGATGGGTTTGCCCTCCAAACGCCATCATATATTTAACAAACAAACGACATCAAAAGGCTGAAACTTTATTTCAAACTATAAATAATAAAGAAAGAAAAGAGTTCAAAAAGATTAAATCGCTCGTGTTATACATTGTATCGTGCTGAACAAAATTTAAACACAAGATTGATGTTTCACTAATAGAAACGTCTACAAATAGGAACTTTAATTTGACACTGAAAATATGTAATTCTCAAAACCAACCGACCCCATACAAATGTTGGTACAAATCTTTAGTCTCCATTTCAGAATTGCAAACAAATTTCTTCGATTTTGGATTTGGATTTTGCTGTGAATGTGAAGCAAAATTTACTTACGTTACAACTATACCTCTCTTCAAATAACAGTTGACTGTGCATGACAGACACAGGTCAGGCCCGCATAATAAATGCTCAGAAGTTGTATTACAGCTATGACTTACAGTTGACCTAATTACTTATATTTTGCAGTAGAGTGTAAAACGAAAATGCAGCTCTGACAATCTGGGAAGCATATCAGTAGATTGATCAGAGTTTTATGTACAAAAACTGCGAGAAGTAAGATGCAAATCCTACTTACGGCAATAACTTTGGTGTAGTCCAAAATGAAAAATTTGCCACCTGTCAGCCTGAGTGGGTTAACGGTGTTGGCTAAAAGAATTAACAGATCCTGACGGAATCGGCCACCACACAGGTACCACGAACAACGTAACGCTGCATCACCAACTCGAGTACTCTTGTCGAATGAAAAGAAAACGTAGATTACACTCTGCTTCAATGCAGACATTTCTGTCTGGTAAGATGCATCAACTCAAAGCTCTTAAGCTTAACAGAAAAAAAAAACAAATTCAATGCCCCAACCTGTTCCTTAATCCAATTGCCGGAATAACCGAACATCAAGGTGTCGAAGAGAGTTAGAGATAAATACTCCAAATAATTAATATTTTGTAAAAGTGAAGACGTTGTCTGTAGGGCAGATACGATTTCAATTTCAGTTAGAATTCTAGACTTACGTCTGCACTGATCTTACCGTTGAGTTTACATAAGCCAAATTACAAATTTGTAGAGTGACCTGAAGGGACTTTACCAACACGAGCGGATTGTAGAACGATTCCAGGAGGCCGCAAACTTTTACAAGATGCTGGTGATGAATTATACATTCACGTAAGGCCGACGCCAATTCATCTTCATATTCCGTTAAAAATGTGTCATTCGGTCTGCGATACAAGCGATTCCGCTTTAGTTTGCTGTTCATGTCCTCTAGCACCGATGCCAAAACGTCATCATCGTCTAAGTCTTCGTCTTGTTCGAAACTGTAATAAAATTGATTTTGTTCTTCATCGTCCGGGTTGATTTTGGCCTTTAATTTTCTGAAAATGTTAGGTTTGTCTGAGTCTGAGAAAAGTTGCATCAACGATAGGTAATCTGCCTCTACTTTAGCTCCCCGCGATTCTTAGTTAATCCGTTCAACAATATCGCAGTGTATCGAACATTTTTCAAACTGCAAAATAATATGTCGTACTGGCCCAGAATGAGCAGAACTAAGCTTACGATGACAATGTCTGAATTGGCGAAAGCCTGTCCCACTTGAACTTGACCCAAGCACTGGGTAATGTAGACAAATACGAAAGTTAGTCTTGGCTAAAAACATTTTTTTTGGTATTACGACATCACATTTTGAATTGAGCAAAACTCACACTAGTATCAAATGGATACCAGCACTGGAGTGGTAGCTCCCAGACTTGTTGATACATTGGCAGGAAAACAAAGTTTAAAACACCAGCACCACACATAAGTGACCAATATAAACTAAAACTTTTGGCAATCCGGTAGCACGGCTCTGTCGTAACGTAGGTCAGGCCTAATTAATTTGTGTCCGAAAAGAAAAGCAAATTAACAATCGTGTTCATCTTGTGGGAGCGTCAGGGCCCAACCTCTCGCTGAACGCATTTTAAAATTTTCAATCATAAAATCAACTATTTCGGCCAGGTCCTTGTGATACCACTGGAAGTGAACTGTTGTGTAGAAGGAAAATCCGTAGATGACTGATTGGATGAACGCATTGGTTACTTCTGGTATTGTCGAGTCATCGGCGTACATCAATTGGAACAGCTTAATGATGAAAAATATGGCCAGATGCAGTGCCAGAACAGACCAGAATCCTAGGTACACTTTTACTAACGGTACCGATAGAAACGATAAAAAATTCGGTAAATATTTTTTGAAATCGAGTGGCCATTGACCGTTGAATTTCAATAGGGACATTTGGAAACCCAACAAATTCGGAACACAAAAATCTTTTTGCCAATTCCATGTGGCATCCTTAAAGACACTGAATTTGGGCATATTGCTCGAAATATTGGTTTTCACTTTCACGACACGTCTGACCATTTTCATTTGATGTCAGACTATTTTATAAGGTGAGAAAGTTTTCTCTGGTGACGCCCATAAGTTCAACTTTTACACTTTATATAGAGATATGAAAAGGGTTTTAAAAGCAAGAGTTTCCTAACCATATAGTAGGGGAATAAACAGCTGAGAATGGGTGAAAGCATACAATTCAAGAACTACTCACACCTCATATACATGTTCAACTTTTGACTCTAAATCTTTCTGTCAGTATCTTCCCATGCCAACTTGTTGTCAATAGATCCCCTCACTAAGAACTTTAAAGACATCAAAACTTTCCATTCACCCAATTAACAGAGATTCCTTTGTTATTAGCAGCCCGTTTCTCAAACAGTTTAACGTGGAACCAAGAAGTGGCCATTCAAAAATTACGCTCGCTCAAAATTACGAATTTTAGACACCCTTGCACGCCAAATTTTATGGAGGCAATTTCAAAAATGTATGAAGCGTACGCTTTTATCAGACCTCCTCCCCCTGTACAGCGTTCGTATTTCGTGAATGAACCCTAATATGAATGTGTGTGTTGCAATCATTCCGCTACCATTCCGCATTTGTGTTTTTAATGAGACAAGAGCGCTGCCACTACTCCAAATGAAAACTTCACCTTGAAACTTAAAGTGAATGGGTTGGTGAAATTGTTTTGAACAGCTAAGTTCTCTTGAAAACTTTGGCTTACTTTTCACACATTTTCATCACACTTTGAGGTTTCAACATTCATTAAATATTTAAACACTGCCGTCTCGACTCAAAATAAAACTAAAAGTGATCGGAGTCAGCACGTGTATGTAATTGAAAATTTAATTTCTTAATGTTAGTAGAAAAAAATAGGAAAGTCAATCAACATGCGTTAACAATTGAAGTAGTAGATCATGTTGGATTTGGTCTTGAATTGGCTCGAAATTGGTGCGACTTTTCTCAACGCAGCCTCCATGGAACCTTCTCTGCTTTACTGCTGATCCGCTTTCGAATGAATCAAACATGCTCTAAAAAAGCTTGATGTTTTTCGAGATATTTTGGTTTAAAGTTTGTAAGCCACGTGACAAAGTCATGGATTAATGGAAACATGGAATAAACACTACTCGCGGGCCCAAATATGCATCTAATGACCACTTTCCTCGGGGATACATGCAATTTTTGGTGATTATATACCTTAGGAATTTACTTACTTTGGGCAAAATTAGAATTCGAAAGCACCCTGTTTATTCAATCAAGTCACTATCTAATCATGTGCTTAAGACGAACTACTTCTAGGCAGACCACCAACCAGCACTAAGCACCTTAGTATTATTAGCCTGAAAGTTGCACTGACGGGCATTAGAGTCTCCTCATACATATACGCTAGCAGAAAGAGTCACCCATGAAAAACCCATTAAATTTAAAAAAAAAATAATTTTATTTTCCAAACTTCAAGAAAACTTTTCTTCAAAATTTCATTATTGTTGTGGTAGCCCGTCCACGTTCCGGTAACACCATTCAACGAAACCCCAACCACGAACACCATTCACAGTAACACTGGTGTATTGTTCTACCAATCTTCCTTCAGCTTCAACTCCAATGTAAAACTCGACTTTATCATATCCAAGTGCTTGAACTACGTAACGTTCGCCACCTAATATGGAAAATTGAATGCGCATCGATTATTATGATTTGTTCATTCGAAACGTTCATTTTTCGCGTGAACTTTAGAGAAGCCCATTGTCAGTTCGCGCGTTTAGGAAACGCAAGTAAATGTCGAGCTTGTGGAATTTGTTAAAAAGAAGAAATGCCTGGATGTGCAAAGTAATGAGATTGAAAAAAGAGTCAGTTCAATTAAATCCATTCAATTCCAAAATCTCGAGATATGGTATCTCTAGGGCTATGGCCCAGCGAATGATTATCAAGTGAATGATCATTTAGATTTTACCTGCCCAAAACGTGAACCCATAGTCTGCTGGCGGAGTATGCTCTTCGCCGTGTTGATAAAGTTTGAAATCACAATCGGTAATAGCATGATTCACACCAAGTGCGGCTTTCGTAACGAAACCCATCACAAATCTAAAAAGAATAAATTCATTGAAACAGTCTTCAGCTAAACGCAATGAATCGTCTCATTCAATACCTGGAAAACAAAACGGGTGTGCAAATAGTTCCAACCGTTATTCGGTCACCATTCTCCAACGTCAAGAAATGAATCGCATATCGATGGAAATTCTTCCAATCCCGCAAATCAGCAACGGTATGATCTCTTAGGGCATTTGTGAAAATTGTGTAGTCTTTGCCATCAATTGTGGCCGTACCTCGAATGTCACCATGTTGTTCGTAGTGGGTTTGGTGGAAACTTTAACATTTCGATTTTTATTCATTGCTTGTATGAGAAATCCATTCAAATATGCACTTACCGCTCAAGATTCTTAAAGTATTCTCTACTCCATGGTTCCTGCACAATAGAAATTAAATTTCATTTTCTTCAGTTAAAGTGACAAGGTTAGCACAACAAATGAAGTAACAGATTGTCGATTGTATGACATTAAACGTGTCCGTTAAAATACATACCATTGCCATTGCTTGGGCGACAGTATTCGGATGCATATCTGTATCAAAATTGTAATAAGGCAGATTCGTTGTCCAGACTGCATCGATTTTCACATCGAAAGATTTAGATAAATCCTTTTCGAGTCTGAAATTATTTCATTAAGCAAGTCTATTCCTAGCCACTCGGTCATTCATCAGTAATTTTACTTCAATTTTCCATTGTATGTCAACTTCCATGTTCTCATTGGAATGATTGGCGTCAGTTTTATTCCTTCAACAGCATAATTATGATCATCTTTATACTCAGAGTCGGTTTGAATTAGCGTTGAATCTGGCCACTTAGGTGAGACCAGAATTTGATCGCTAAACTCTGGGATTCTCAGTATGACAAACGCATTAACTTGATTGTTTTTGCGCTGAGCAGTGGCCATTGCTAAAATACATTTATCCGCAGACACACCATGGAAGTATACCGCATCAGCTGCCTAAGAAATTTGAAACATTTATTGAAGTCGATACAGTCGTTAAGTTTATTTAAAAAAAAATCAGACCATTGGATTCACCGACAGTGTGTGCCTTTTTTCCAGTTCTTCAATATCAGCAGTTTTACGCCGTCTTATTTTCAACAAGAGGTACATGGCGTAAAACTTCAAATAAAAATACTTGGAACTGTCCCGGTAGATGCCGTAAATCGGTTCCAGGGTCCTAACATTCTTTGCGTATAGGAACAGGACAACCAAAATCGCAAATATGAATTGAAAATACATTTCTATTATGTCACTCAGTTGTGTCTGTTGGAAACAGAAAGAATGAATTAAAATTGTCAGAAATTACGAGAGCAGACGAACAAAAACAGACTTTAAAGTCCGTTGATAAGATAATAGGAATGATGTGGACATCGATTTTTGTAATCAGAAATCTATCAGGTGTTGGAAATTCGATTGCATTTTTGAAATTATCTTATCGATTCATATACACAGAGGTTTCGAGTGAGCGCTCCAGATTAAGCTAATTCATGCTACAATGTTACGATTGATATCTTCAATAAATTTTTATGTCAAATTCAAAATAAAATCCGTTTAGATACTTCGATTGTTTGAACATGTAGTTTGCTATAAAAGTTCGCGTTAGTCAGTGACTATCGTCAGAGATGAATAGTCTACAGTGTGGTGTTGATGTTGACTAACTACAATGATTCTATAAGCTGAAACATTGATACAGGTTCGTTCAAGGCAGCTATCTAGCAAAGTAACAAACATTGTTTACAGAATTAGAGGGATTGATATCGGACAACGGACAGTGTACCTTGAGGGTTTCTGCTAGAACGTATCAATATTATGGCAAATTGCTTGATCATCTTGGATAGCATTAAATGTGGAATTTTTATGCTCTGAGGCGGACAGTGGCAGACAATTCGATTAGGGGGCTTCAGAATAAGAATGATGACGGCGTTTTTAGGACCCAAACACCCCAAGAACGATAGGCTGCGTAAGCTAGAAACCCAATGGTTGTCCATCCTGATTTCAAACAATTATTTTTTATGTTCCATTGGCGTTAGGATCCGGAACAATGCATGTCTTGAGTTAAATGGAAAATAAACTGGTGCAAGCGAGACAAAACACAAAACTAAGTGACATCTGCGAGCTAGATGCATAGATGTCACTCAGTTTTACGTTTTGTTTCAACTTAAAACAAATATATCTCCGGGATTTTTCTCAACCTCGAATGCCAGTCCTTCCATAAGTGAGTGCGTTTTATATCGTTCCCATTCGGATCGGATGAGACCTTTTAAGAACAAGTATCAAGCCACAGGTCCGTCGGTTTCTTCTGTACTACGCAGGAATGCTTTTTGATTGTCAACAGTGGAGGCAAACTTGACTGTCGTAAACGATTTAAGGGCAGCTCACATTCACATGCATGGGTGAACAATCCAACGTATACGTTAGGTGAATTTTTCTTCACAATGATGAGGAAGGCCTGCATCGAATTAAATGCAAATCTATTTCAATTTGTCGCAATCTGCCGTTAGCCTCCAACATTTTCCTTTCATCCTAGTTGACCGAAGTGGAATGCGTCACCCCTTGCCGAAACCATTTTCCTTTTCCTGTTGTTTGGGTTGATTTAATTCACCGGTTTCTTTTCAAGAAAATGAAACAAAGCGAAAACACTAAATTTTACATTTTAATAGCTTCTATTCCGTACAAGTTGTAAGGAACGACGTATTCGCCGGCAACTTTAAATTGTGAATCTTTCGCAAGTGGGACCGTAAATTGCTGTTGGTATTGAACGGCTTTTTACAAATGTGACAACGGAAATCCTTATGCGTTCGTATGTGTTCATACAGTTCTGTGGCCATCCGGAATCCCTTCAAGCAAAATTGACAAACGTGTGACTTTTTCGTGTGCACAATTAAGTGATGGGACGAAGCGAATGCTGTGGAAGGGAAAAACACAATTTAGTGGCATCAACTCGTCAGTGTTGAATTACGTACTTAAATGGGCACTTCGTGTAAGCGTAATTTTGTGATACCCGTGATGGACGGAATGAATGTGTACGGATGTTTCCTGAGGACATCTGTATATCTGATATAGTAGCCGTTCAACATGGAGTATCAAGAAATTACGTAAATACGAAATGCACACACTACGTATGCAATTGAACACTGTGCGGTTCACCTACCTTTTGGACAGTATTTGCACATGTACATTGAGTCCTTATCATTTTCGTAGTCTTTGCACTGTAAACTGTCGTTGA
>JANTFA010148595.1:0-11411 GCA_026413405.1 Phytosciara flavipes | reverse complement strand
CTATTACTTCCTTAAAGCATTTTCAAAATATTGACTTCGAATCTTGTACTTCAATTGAGTGTGCGTTTTGCTATATAAGCCCAAATTAGTCGAATATTTTCATTTATATCTGGTCATCCTTATCGATAACAGATGTATGAGCGTCCAGTTGACTCGTCACAATTTTGTCATCGTATTCATGAGTTCTTGTTAAATTTCGCAATATATTTCCACGCTTACGATTAATGCGATTATTTTGTTCACAATTTATCGCATGGATTACGCTCACCAGACACACAATTGGAAAAAATTGCAACGTCCGATTGTTTGTTTGGTGATCGTAATCCATGCGATGAATTGTGAACAAAATAATTGCATTAATCGTGAGCGACTTGATGGCGACTTATCGAAGTTACTCGTTTTGATCGTGCTCGAATTCTTGTTTATTCTGACTGTTCCTCGAACTCTCACTGATATTTTGTCGAATTTATGTTAGGATGCAAAGTGTTCTTTTTATGAAATATTGTCGTTTACGCATCATTTTAGTGTTCCAGCTGAATGTTGACATTGAATTGAGTAAAAACGAACAATTGTAAAGTTATTTGTGATGGAATTTGTCGCCAAGTGTTTCATGCTGAATGTGTCAATTTCAACAAAGATGCGCTGTTACACTGTAGAGAAATGCTTGTTCTGTCGTAGCTGCACCATTCAAATGCGAAACCAATTTCGTGCATGACACCTCTTCAACAGTAAATAATCGAACATTTCCTCTTCGGTAGTAGACCGATGCATTTTGAACACGTAAGCTTTCTTATGATGTGTCTCGGACCGGACGGTGAAACAATACGTTGTGACTGAGCTGAATCATTTTGCGGTGGAATTGTTGTGTTCATGACTTCAGCGGGCGACGTTTTAGTAATTGACGATTTAGTTAGCACCTCGGCAAAGGAACTAGAGTTTTTGAGTTAATTTACACTAGAAGATTTGTCTACGCGTTTTTCGAGGTGCACTTCAAAATCTACGATATTTTTCGACTTGGAATGAGTGATACCGGATTGATTGATTACGATTACAGATGTTGTCTGCGGATGCGATCCATTTGCACATGGAAAGTTGCATATCTGATTTTCGGAACGCATTTTGTTTTGGTTATCAAAAACACGGAACTTGTGGTCGGTTCTGCACCTCGAATTGAAGCGAACGTTGGACATAAGATGGTGATGATGTTGGAACATAAACAGTGGACTTAAATTTATTGAACGGAGAAAATGAAACGTTGGAAGAGGGGGCAGATTCGGCATTTCTCTACAGCGCATCTTTGTTGAAATTGAAACATTCAGCATGAAACACTTGGCGACAAATTCCATCACAGTTAACTTTACTTCGATTGTCATTTCGGAAGCAGTCATCACGCACCGTACAATTGTTAATTTTTGTTCAATTCAATGTCAACATTCAGTTGGAACACTTAAATGATGCAAAAAGACGATATTTCATTAGGAAACACTAGGAAGCATTAGGAAATCTTAATAAAAATTCGACAAAATATCAGTGAGAGTTCGTGAAACGGTCGAAATAAACGAAAAACTCGAGCACAATCAAAACGAGTAACTTCGACATGTCACCATCTAGTCGAATATTTTCATTTATTTTTTGTCATTCTTATCGATACCAGAGATGTATTTGACTCGTCACAATTTTATCGTCATACTCATGGGTTCTTGTTAAATTCCGCAATATATTTCCACGCTCACGATTAATGCGATTATTTTGTTCACAATTCATCGCATGGATTACGCTCATCAGACAAACAATCGGACATTGCAACTTTTTCCAATTGTGTGTCTGGTGAGCGTAATTCATGCGAAGAATTGTGAACCAAACAATCGCATTAATCGTAAGCGTTGAAATATATTGCGAAATTTAACACGGACCCACGAATATGACGATCAAATTGTGACGAGTCAACTGGACGCTCATACATCTGTTATCGATAAGAATGACCAGATGTAAATGAAAATATCCGACTAATCCGGGGGCTTATATAGCAAAATGCACACTCAAACAATTGAAGTACAAGATTCGAAATCAATATTTTGTAAATGCTTTAAGGAAGTAATAGAGCAGATGAAAATATTTACTGTTGGTATGCTTGCCGACTATGACAGGTTAGCTGAATCGTTTCACGAACAAATATTTTATAACTGTGGACTGTGGGTCGAAGGGTCCTGCAACTATTTGGCAACACTTCTTTTTCACGTGCAACTCTTTTTTTCAAATACAACTCTTTGCAACTCTGTTCAGTCTCGCTTTTGGTCCAAAATACACTGCATCGTTTTAAAAACATAACTTTTGGCCGAAAGTATACCGAATCATTGTTTAAAAGTGTAAATAGAAGAAATGCATAATATTGAGACTTAAAGTCAAAATTAAAATTATTATCACGTGATGAATGACGCTAACTAATCAATAAAACAACAAATCCATTCGGTCAGGGATCCGTAATGCAGTACGATACGTGAAATTTTCCATACCTACTTAAAAAGCCATTAAAAATAAATTTTCCAAAGAATCATATTAACAAATCTAAAACCATTCAACCGACAGAGTCAACATGACATCCCATTGGAAGCTATTAACATTCATGATCGGTGGAAATGACTTTTGCTCGGACATATGCTATCAAACGAATGCAACGCAATGGATCAATAAAATTCAAGAGAAATATTTAATTAAGACGCTGCGATATTTGCGCCAACACATGCCACGGTAAGTAGAATTAGACTAAAAAGCGGAAATTATCAAAATCTCATCATATCTGAATTTACCGAATCTGAAACACAATGATTCCAACCACATTATTTGTTGTGACTTTGCTTCACATGAGGTCGGATTGTTGATTTTTTTTCCGAAATTTTTATTAATTAACTTGTCATGCAACAAAATCTCTTCGAAACATTTTTTACGGACAGGAGATCTGAATTTGTTTTTGTAATTTGGTTATGAAAGCAGTGCTTTTCGAGAGTGGCTTATTTGTAGCCGTTTTATATTAATTTCTGAATGTAGGCCTCCCTTTAGTGGTATTCAGCCATGAAACACCACGCGGGCAAGTGCGGATTGGTGAGTGCTTAACATGCTTAACATGAAATCCGAACCACGCCTATAGGTTAGCAAGCCTTCAGAATTTTCATTTTGATGCTCATTATATCTCCGCCTAAAGTTAGACTCAGATATATTGTACACAGAATTCATCGTGAATGGGTCGCATCATTCATGTCGTTCTTCTGTGTACGGTTCGTTGAAGGCACCAAACACCTCAACTACCCAGATTATGAAGCTTGGGTACGTTATATTCATGCTAAACTTTTGAAGACAAATCCTATGTAGAATTTTCCTTACCGAGATTGAACTTGGGTTTTCTGGTTGGAAGGCTAGTACGCTACCACTGAGCCAACCCGTTCTGTTAGAGTGGCTTGCTAGTAAGAAAGTAGAATAATTTTCACTTTAGCTATAAAGCAAATATGTCGAAGCTCATCGTCTCTCGTTTCAGGCACACTATAGACAAAACAGCATCCCTAACGGATGCAAATTCGATTCGAGAACTCGGATCCGGCTCGTGAAGTTACTAGATATTACAGCCACTGTTCGGTACTCAGTTTTGTACCGAAGTTTTCACGAGTTTTCATGCACCAGCTGATAGTGCCTATTGTTACGCATTCTTAGTTTGCGTAAGGATGTTCATGCTCATGTGTCTTGTAAAATCGTAACACTCGTTTGTTCAGCTGAAATAAGCCCTGGTACAAGAATTAGTGGCGCCACCTGTATGCATCAACACAAAGAACTAAATTTTTATGAAAAATTCTAACTATTGTGTCGAGCAGGGCCCTTATTTCGAATCAGATTTTGTTTGTAGTGTGTTGGTTGTACCATAAATCTGTCGTCCACTTAATTCAGTTGGGGACTCCTTCATTTTTCAGCAAGGTAAACCTAATTTTCGAATTCAACTGTTTGAATTTTTAGTGAATCAGTGGATAAATAAACGAATTGAAAAATAAATTTAACTCGCTCTAATATGAGAATATCACGAACACTCCGAATTCAACGCTGCGATTGTGATGGACATCTTACTCTTCTTTTCGAATTGCAAGTGGACGTACGACATTGTATCCCTTTCTTTTTATGAACCACTTGACCGACTGCCTAATAATTGAACCGTGAAAGCGCTGTATCAATCAACTATTCATTTTCATGAATCAAAGCTACGGATGCAAATTATTATTTCCACATTCTTCTATAGATCTGTTACTTCTTACGGAAAACACAATTTTTGGCAAGCCAAAAACAAGCCACCGTCATCCATAATAGTAGCAAATATAACCTCAACCCAAACCAATACACTTTGGTAGAACTTCAAAGTGAGCAGGTTATGTTTGCTTCTCTGTGAATGAGGGTTGACATTCTCAACGAATTTGTAACAGGTCTCTATCTAGATGAAGGCACACTCTACTAGTAGTACTAGTACACCTTACACCACCATCTTATCACACCAACTTGCGACATATGTGCATTATAAGAAAGCTGAGCCTCGCTACGTTACGAATAGGCACTACTCTAATCATTTCAGACATATCTCTGACGTTCACAGACCTAGTCAAAGTTCATCGAGGCTACATCGACTTTCAGCATTTTTCCCATGGAAGCATAGTCGTCCATATCCTACTCTTCCTGGGGCTGTGACTCAGGGTTCCAAGAACGTCTTTTTTTGTAGGTTCGACCAATACGACGTTAGTACGACACCCCATCCACCGATATATAAATAAATCATTAAACGGACAGTGCTAACTATGAGACGCGACACTCTATACGTTTACAAGACTCATTATGACTCGAAGAATGGCCATTCGTTCAATAACTTCACCATCTCGTTTTAAACGAGTCGTTTACCAACTTGTCTTGAAAATAGCTATTCAACCAGAATGAAAGTAAAATATTGAAAAAAAAACCAACAGAAAAAACGAAAAAAAATTGCACTGCAAATAATGTTTATAATTTATCTGACAATTATGCGGGCAGTTTAATTTTTTGATTCCGTAAACATAATATGTGGTGAAATTGACCGATGCGAATGGAAATCCACATTTATTCCGAACAATAAATTTACGAACTTTGTTTTATGATGACTGTAACATGAACTATTAACATGGCTAAATATTTATTTAAATGTATAATTAGAGTGCTCTGGTCTCATTGAAATATTAAAAACATTATTTTTCCCATTGTTCCATATATATATCTGCATGGATGAGTGTGTGTCTGGGTAAGTGTGCTGTTTGTGTGCGAAACATCTTAATTCATTTCTTTTATTGTCGGCGGTAATGCCTTTTTTGGGTTAAATAGTGCGGTGCACAACATTTTATTACCATTTTTAATGAATTCTCATAATGTAATTATAATTAGGGAAATTTGATTATGTAACGTGTGTGATTTATATGGAACACTTTAATTATTCCCTTCATATAAATGAGAGATAACCGAAAAAAAATAATTTCATTTCCACCGTTTATGTTCCGGTTTCAATACATTAACTTACTAACTGCTATTCAAAGAGTGCATTCCAACCTCTATTAGCCTGGGTAGCCAATGCAATACAGTTCATTGAGTTCAATTCGGATTGTATAATGGAAACCCAAATGAAAAAGAAAATGCAAAAGAATTTCGATTAACTTTTCAAACTTGACTTTTCGGTATGCAATAACGAAAATCGACTCCACATCTATTTCATCTTCCTCTTTATATGATGTAATGTTACTTGCTATTTTGCTACTCGTTGGGTTTGATTTTAAAACGAAACTGATGTTTTGATGAACGTGTTATTGTTCAGAATAATCAGGTAGTGTTACATGTTCACATAAACTCATTAATCCCTCAGAAACAACGTCAATGCTACTAAATCTATTACTTCGTTTGAGTGATACGCAGTTTTCTACTTCATATTTGTTCTGCAATACATTTTGCTACATAAAATCACACAAGCAAGGCCACTGACGTGGCCCACCCGTTACTATTTTTTGTTAATATTTCCGATGCCACATTTCCTTTCTGCAAAAGAATTTCGGTCTTATTGCTTGAGAGTGAATTTTCGAAATCTTCAACCGATGAAAGTTGAAGCCATCACCGATTTAATTGGTTGATGGCTCAATAGAATCGCCATAAACGAGTGGAACTACTATTTCCTCGGAACACTCTACTTCGGCTGGTAGTGCCGTCGATGTTTATGCCTATGGGACAGTACTCATTTGAACCAAAATGTATATAATTTCTACAACTTGCAATCGAACCAATTGATATTACGCATCGTTATGGAGTCTAGTATGGTGCACAAAATGCTCACTCTGGCTGATAAGTCGTCTGAGTGGCGGGGCGACGAAATTTAGGTCAAAAATGAACAATTTTTTCTAAAGTCCGGGCGTCCTTGGATGAAATGTGTGTTGTGACAGCTTCTATATCTCAACTGTAAACGTAATTCAAGTCAATACTTTACTCAGGTTTTAGCCTGAAGTCTAAGCTTTGCAATGTTACCATACATGCCATGGAGTTATGTGTCGATGTCGCTCTACTCGCAAATGTAGAGTTTCTCAGAATTTTATGGCGGTTCTATGGAGCCATCAACCAATTAAATCGGAAGGATTTAACTTTAACTTCATACAAGTTGGTTCAGAATTTCGCAAATTCAGTCTTAAGACTTCAGTAATAAACGAAACGAAATTGATTTAGACTTTGGATGATGTGTATTTGATTGTATTTACACTAAAACAAAGGTGTTATTTTAGCTACGCGACACGCTGATGAACTACTTTTCAAATCCAAGAAACACTAGCTGACAGTAAATAACGGAATCCACAGTGATTACAATTCCTGGTGATTACAGTCCTCGTTGATTAAAGTCCCCGCAAATTACAATTACGGCTGATTGCCATACCGGCGAATACAATATTCCCGGTGATTAACGATGTTGTACACAGCCACACATTTTTTTGCTTACCCGTTTCTCTTACGAGTGACGGTAACTAAATAAAGTTCACGATTCAACTTCATTTTTGTCGCTGTTATCGTTCATTTACGTTTCGAATAACCCCATTTCAGTTTAAAAATAATATTTATCACAGCCATTTTAATAGTACGCTACGATCATAAAACCAAAAGAAAAGGATGACAAAGAAGCAAACGGGTCATAAATCTACTACTTCCATTGTCTAAGTAGAAGCTGTGTTTTTGGTGTAAATGAAATCTCGTACATCATTAATGCATTTCTTTCAGCAAACATTTTTTGCTTTAAAAAGGAACAACAACTAGAGCACGTCGATAATTTTTTGTCACCGTTGTTGACAACAGATGACTAGGTATTAGTTGTTAAGAAATCATATGTCTAGCAGATTCCTATTTGCAGTTGTGTGTTTTCATACCTCGCCTTCGTCTCGAGCTGTAAATACCACACTTGTCAAAATAAAAATCTCCAAGCCAATACGTAATCCACTATTAATCGTCCATAGTAACTGCTGTTTGACATTGAATATCTAGACTTTTTCATCGATGGTCCATGTACAATAAAAAGTGAATACAAAGACATTTTGACTTTACTCGATTTTTCGATCAAAGAGAAGTAAGAGGCAAACAAAGCTTGAGAGAAATTTCAATCGAATTAATTTTTCATTGAATGACACTCAGAACGACTCTCGAGAAAAATCGAGTAAAGTCAAAATGTCTTTGTATCATTTCATTCTACGATCGAGAAAAAATTGAGACAATATTAGGTTGTCTCACCCAAGTTAATACAACATACCGACCATCAATGCAATAAAATTTCCTCCAAAGCTATGGGACAAAAAATAGCCTCGTTTCTCAGCATCGCATTAAGTATTGTTTAATGTTTGATTACAAATCTTTTACTTCAATAGTTTAGCCAGAGCTTATTCCTCAATTTTATTGTAACTGTCGATAACAGTGATGATAAATAGTCGTGGTAGAATACCTAATGCAATCATATAATTGAACACTGCACGTTGTTAGTGATGTGTGAAGTTACTGCTACCTATTTTTCCGAAGGTCTAAGTTGCGCTTCATCAACGACATGGCATGTATACACTTGTTCAGAAGTTTTTTTTGTGCTTTTTGATAAGCTTGGTATTACCGTAAATAGTTTCTAATCCTCGCTGTCGTTTATTTATAGGTTTTAAGTTGAAAGTTTCCCGAGGAATAGCAGAAAACGGATTAACCCATAATATTTTACCCAGAAAGAAATTCTGTTTTCTCTTAAATCAATGGTAACTTGCTCTATAAAGCGCATAAACGTAAATCTTTATTGCGTGTACTTGGTATATAAAATCACTCATTCAATTGTTAAATTGCTCCCGTTCAACAGTATTATTTAATTCAAAGATGCTGCTTTATGTTAAGTAGTTTTTTGTGAATGTCCTGGCTTGGCGAGTAAAAATAAGCGACAATTTAAATGACCTTCCAATTTAATGTGTGATACTGCCATTATGACGAAGTATTTCCTGTACTTTTGTTTGGATATTTTTGACGTTTCTTACATTCTTCGAGCGAAATGAACTTTTTGCAGACCATTTTGTCATCTGTCATCGACAACAACGACGAAAGTAAGCGTTCAGGTCTGGTTCACGTGGCTTTATATAAGAAAACGTGCATTGAAACTAATGAAGTAAAAGACGTTCTATCAATCACTTCAAAGTTCCCGAACAAAAGAAGTAGAAGATTTGACACAACACTCGCCGTCTGCGTCTATAAAGTGTCACATTTTGACCTCTTATCGGTTGATATCTTTATTATGCAAATGTTTGCACACGTGGAAATTATCGAAAGAAAAGATTTTGAATTGCCTTTAATTTCCGTTGCAGGACATACGTAAACCTAGTACCATCACCCCTGGTCAGTCTGTCATTTTCAATGGACCGAGTCAATGTTCCATGGACATGCTATCTTTCTCGCCCCATCGAATGTTCGTGTCTTTTCGGGCCGGCATACTCAAAAGAACGCCAACTCTTCCGCCAACGTGAACGTGAATTTGTGAAAATAATGGAACGTGTCAGCCGTCTCAAAGAATTCCATTCGGACGATTTTACTGTCGTCTATCAGCCGTTCTTCCAAGACGCAACTGTATTTGTGGACAACAGTAATACACCGGACATGGACATTATGTCTGTGGATTGTATACATTTAAGTCAGAAGGGACATGCTGTATCAGCAAATGGATTGTGGAACAATATGCTGGAGAGGACTGGTCAGAAGAGTTTAAAGTTTAGCACATTGTTCAAACGATTCAATTGTCCGTCGCCCAGTCAACCGTACCTAATAACTTACTTTAATTAGCCTGTAACACTCTAGCTCTAACGAATTGTGTGTTTGAAATAAATTTTTGTTTCCGTAAATTTACAAGAAGTTTCAGTTTTCGTAAATTTTTATTTGGTTCGATTATATACAAACAATACTTTTCTTGTCAATCACAAATTGAATGTGTCGCAACCCTGCCTATAGCCAGCCAAGGTTCGTAGCATCTTTTTACTTTATTACATTTTGTTTAATGAGGAACTCCATATGAACTGGATGGCGGTAAGTACGAAGTTTTCGGTGGAATATACGATCGGATGGGTGCTGAGTAAGAAGGCGACGAGAATGATGGTGTTCCATAGGAGGACGATGGTGTGCCATAAGATGATGACGGGGCAGGTGGTAAGAAAGATTGTGATGGTGAGCTGAATGAATGAGACGATCCACCAAAAGATTGCGACGATCCACCAAAAGATGATCCACCGAAAGACGATCCACCGAACGATCCGCCGAAAGATGGTGCACCATATGATTGCGATGGGGCGCTGTATGAGTGAGATGGTGCGTATTCTTCTTTGTGGAATTGGGCTACTTGAATCGATGGAGTGGGTTGGCCAATATGAACACCGACAACACGGCCACGGTTCGGTACACCATATGACGATGAAGGAGGTAAATAGCTGAGTGTTGGTGGTCCATAACTGGACGAAGGTGCGCTGTGTCCACTGTGTCCGCCGAAACTGCCTCCGCCGACAGAGTTTTCTGATTCCAACAAGATTTGTTCAATTTTTTGCAAAAGTTGTGGATCGATATATTGTCCTTCGTTTTCTTGATACCCAGTGCTCACGGCATGATAGCCACCACTTGAACCCGACGAGAATCCACCATGTGAACCCGACGAGAATCCACCATGTGAACCCGATGAAATTCCACCGGAAGAGAATCCACCAAAACCACTGCTACCGAATCCGCTGCTTCCGAAACTCGAGCCACCAATTGATGGTGCTCCATATGAACCAGATGGTGGTAGGTATGATTGTGTGGGTGGCAGGTAAGATCCTGTTGGTGGCTCAGCAGCTACGAGAGCAACCAAAGCGGCAACGATTGTCTGCAATTGGAATGAAAAAAGAAATTTATTGAAATGTCTCTGTAGGCATCAAAGAGTCGACAATAATTTCGATATCTTAATGTGATCAGACAATTTAATCTAATATTTGAAACCTGTTTCCGCACATAACATCACATTAAACGAACGATAAACAACTAATTTGCATCGACCACGCGTAATAAATTCATTTACACGACCTATACAACAACCATAATTTGCAAATCAAACATGATATGCGGTGAAATGACCATCACCGTGATCAATATTCATAATTGACCTCGACAAGAAGCAAAGAAGAAAACCAAAGATTGTATCTTCGAATCATCTCTCTTGAGAAAACACCACATCGTTTGTGCAATGATAGAGGTGCTCGCGGACTCACTTTCATCCAATTAAAAATGTTTTCGGTTTATGATGAATGTGGAAGACAAAGGTACTTGTTCTCTGGTGAATTGTTTCGTTTGTGATCTTCAAAAGGTGTGGGACTTCGTTTTCTTGAAACAAAACATGCCATTCAGTTCAATATACGAACAACACTGTGGGCTATTAAGACAATCAATCTTCTTCAAAGATTCATCTTCTTAGAGACGTATTTGTTGGACGATATAATGGCGATGGTAATATTCAATACCGAAAACAAAACGTCCAAATCTTTGTATCCACATGCAACTATCCGTGTCATTCATTACAATTACGATTCAATTAAATTTGGTTTTACTCTCGAATACTCGCATGGAATTAAACGTTCAAAAATAATTTTCCATCAACAATTTGAAGAGGAAGAAATCGAAAGTAAAAATTGTAATTACACCGACGATAAGTGCCTGGAAATAAATGATCTTTTGGAGAAGCAGAGGTGCAATTTTTTTGACTGAAATGTTGTTGTATAACACAGCGAAGTGTATTAAAACGAAAATGGTAATTTCGGTCAGATATCTCACAATCAAAACGTCTGCTTTCGGAAGGCATTTATCTCTTT
>JANTFA010148584.1:0-11414 GCA_026413405.1 Phytosciara flavipes | reverse complement strand
TCGAGAGAGAGAGAAGAACGAAAGCAACAGCTTGAGTATGACTCATGCCAATGTAATTTTACAGCACAGTGCCCTGGGTTGGATGAATCAGACATGTGTGAAGAGATTTTTTTTGTTCGTATAAAATTTTTTATTAGCAATTTCGGGTCATAATCAGCACCTTTCCCCATGCATGTGTTCGACGTCATGTGGGTGAAGATTTTTTTTTCAATGACACCTTCGATCGATACGTTCGTTAGCGTGAGAGAAAAGTTTTTGGCGCACTAGTGCGAAAAATACTTTTCTCTTTCTCATACGCTACTGAGCTTTTCTCGCACATTATCGAGCCGTTATCTTGAATAAACCGCCAGTTTTCTATAAATAAAACATCTTGCCGAGACCGGACTTCGAACACCCAACACTAGGAGCATTCTGTTTAGGACTCGGAACAGATCAGATCAACCTGATGAATTTTCAGATTTGACCTGATCTGATCTGATCTGATTTCCTTTTGATCTGAAAGGCTTCCGGTTGATCTGATCTGATCTGAATCTGATTTGGTTATTCTGCTGAGAAAAATAATTTTTCAAACAAATTCCTAACAGATCACCAGATCAGATCAGATCATTCCAAAGCCTGATCTGATTGCTTTCAGATCAGATCAGATCAAAAGAAAATCAGATAAGATCAGATCAATGGAAAAAAATACAATTTAGTTTCAGATCAGATCAGATAAAGATCAACCTGTTCCCGACCCGTTCCGAGTCCTAATTTCTGTTAATGAAGCAACGACTATAGTCATTCAGCAATGTTGAGCGTATTGTTGAAGCGCATACTATGCATTGACTACTTGATTGTATCCAAATCGTTTCCTTTACACCACATCACATAGTATAATGCTGCTTATGTTATGTGTGATTGAAGATGAATGATAAGTCGACACTTGTGAACTGAATTAAATCTTTATTGACGAGAGATGTTTGTGCGATACAGAGTCTCTTTCTGAACTAACTTATGAACACGAATACAATTGTAATGATGATGCAGACCGAAATGCCTATGTCATGAATAATAGCCAAGGATCTGAGCTCTTCTCTTCTAGAATAAACTGCCTAAATACACACTACACACCTCCAAGATTGGTAACGTCATCCACACGCCTCTATTGAACATACTGGAGAAGCAACTTTACCTTTTGTAAAATTGTTGACGTCAAAGTTGGACGTCTGAATTATGTTTTTATTTTCTGAAGTCGATTTTTTTTTACTAAAATGGTCAAAATATGCAGGTGGTCCCTCGTTCATAGCATCGAAAAAAACACATCCTGGAGTAAAGTGATATATGGACGAGTTGTTGCCTATGAAACGAGGAACAAATCAGCTGAACATGGAAGGATGAAAGCGATATACAGCCTTTGCAGAGAAATTTGAAGAAATTTCATCACAGAGGACCACCTCATATCTCCGAAACTTGTGGTTGTAGAGCACTTCCATGTTCAGCTGATTTGATCCCCGTTTCAAAATCACCAACTCGTCCATACATCACTTTACTCCAGGATGTGTTTTTTCGATGCTATGAGCGAGGGACCACCTACATGTTTCGTCCAAAAAATCGACTCGGCCACTGTTTAGGCTGTTTACTCTAGAACATTCAAATCATTGAAATGGATTTTCGTTCTCATGTGAATATTTGGTAGAAAATGAGTCGATGTTTTACGAAAGGTGTGGTTATGGGTCAGATTGCAAAAAACATTGTTTTAAACACGGGCGGTATGCCGGTATTTTCTCGGCTTCGTCTGGGAACGATCTAGTGCAAAAAATTATGTTCATACCTACCTTGCTAGATAAATAACTAATTCAACCGATTCGGATTATGGAGCATTGTAACATTACATTTTTATACTATGTATGGCGCTCCTGACAATGGTGCCATTATTAACACTATTGTTATACATCAAGAACCGTCCATGGAGCAAGGTGTTTCTATCTGTTCATCAACGACAATGCCTAATTGTCACAGTTATGATTGCCATGCCAGCATTTCATTCTTAATTTCAAATTTACATTTGAATGGCAATTTGTAATAATTTTTTATTTATCAGTTTCAACAAAGTTGAAACGGCCATCCTTATCTCTTTCGTTTGCGAAAAAAAATAATAAAAACTCTCTGTAGAGACATGACATCCGATGGACCTATAAATATATTGACTTTCTGGGGGACGATGACATCATGGAATCGAATTTGTGGTAGTAGGTTATATTGCGGCTTCAGGTTATACATACAGTGTTGTTGGTGGTGGGGTTGATGAATATAGTTTTGTATTATGCAAGAAACAAATACTGCCGAGGGGGGCATATTATGAATCATCGCCATGACTTGAATTGGCAGTCAGACGCTCAATCAATCTTACTTTCTATTCGTTTGTTGGATGAGATTTTTTATTGTTATTATTTACCAGACGCATAGACTCTGCCTACATTAACGGTGAACTGAATTAGTCATGGGGCAGGTTTTTTTTCTTCTTTTTGTTGAAAATGAAAATGTTACGAAACTTTTTGTGCTTACAAAGAAGGTTAGCTTCCAATTTGACCTATAATTGGATCCACTGACTGCTGCTATATAAGACGAAATGATTTGCCTTCTAAAGCTGTAAGTTTATTAGACATATAAAAACACGTAAGTCGCAGTAAAGCCACCACAATGCGATACGTGTTTTTGTGTGAGTTAAATAAAATTCGCCTAATTAAAATTTGGTACGTGTTCTTCAAAATGAAAAAAAAAATGGGCGTGTACCTAGTCGGTATTATATCATGTTGCATGTTGAATTCAGCTACCTTAAACTAACTAACTCGAAAGAAAATAATTTTTTTTTGGCCTACGTGGAAAGGAAAAGAATATTTTCTGACGCATATATGTTTCCATCCCTCGAACCCTCGGCCGAAGAGTGTTTTTTCGAGTTGACAATGTAGTGAAACACACTTAGACCTAGCAAAACATCTAACATCCATTAAAACGGAGTTTACTTCTCATAGAAAAGACCATTTTGAAAAAAACTTTCGTCTGCTCCGTGTTCGTCAGTTCCCATGAAAAAAGAATCTAGTCGACAAACGAAAAATGTTTTGCTAAATAACACCGCAACTCTCACGGATTGTGTTTTGTGGATTCAATTCTACTTTTTGTGTACACCTTGTTTTTATATTGTGTTGTTGTTAAACAAAAATTTCAAATTCAGATAATAATTACTAATGATAGCGGTGTGATGTGTCACTTCAGTAAGTAAGTCGGTAAAAATAGCTTCATGATTGAAATGGTGTGTCTAAGTGTAAGTGCACAGACAACAGCAGAACAACAACATGCTGATGGTTATCTCTATTTTAGAAATTCACGAATAATGGTTTTTTATCAGAATTTGTGTCATTTATTATGTGAGAAGTACACACTTCTACACACACACACACACACGGTATACACCGTGCAGGTGACGGAAATGAGATCAGCGGTTAGGGAATTTGAATTTTATTTTGATAATGACTTTACGATGAAAGGCAGCATTCACTGTTTCTGTTTCGCAAACACATGGGAATTGAAACCTCAGTTCATCGGCTGAGCTAGAACGTGTTGTCAGACTTAGATTTACGAAAAAAATTAACCGAGAAATACACCTACATCGCATAGTATCCGTTCTGGGCAAGGAGAATTAGAAAGATTTCGGGTGGTCGGTGAACCACTTCCAGATGATCATCAAGCAAAAAATGAGATTTAGGAACTGTAAAAATACCAATTCTCGCTGCACTCAATTGAACATTAGCCACTTGAAACTCTTCAAATTAATCATGTGTGTAAATGTATACTGAATCGAAACAGATAAATTCACTTCATGCAACTCGATTGCATATAAGAGAGCTCGGCAATAGTGCGATGGTGGTGTGACCTATATTGAGCTGATGATGATAGTGGAATGAATTATTAGCTGAGTTTCATGATTTTCCGTTCAGCCACTTATGGGCCCTGGCCTGATTGAAAATTCCGTTGCGTCGTTGTCGGTCATTCGCGACACTTCGCCAACTCCTTACTCCCAGCGTCCGAAGATCTGATTCGACGCCATCTATCCATCTCATTTTTGGGCGTCCTCTTCCTCTTTGCCCTTCTGGATCATTTCGGAATAAGATTGACCTCCATTGACTTAGAAGAGAAAATTTTGTGAACTAAATATTTCACACGGAAAAATCCACTAAATCTGTCGATTTCGTGTGCCACCCGTCTTCGTGGGTGTCCCTACCTGTTTTTCAGCACCTTGAATTCATGTGCTTCAATGTCTTAGGAATATAGAAAAAATGTGTGTAGTGGAGAGTGCCCACTATTGTCAAAGAAAATCCCCAAAATAGTTTCGTTAGCTGTGCCGTAGTAGCAGATTATTGGAAAGCCAAAATGTCCTCTAAACATGTGACCACACCTTCTATCAATAGAGTATCTTAGGACAGTCTACTTCTTCTCCTTCATTTTCAGCCGGTTTGTACTCACTGCTGGGTGTAGGCATTCCTAACAGTCTTTCATTTGAGCGGTCCTTTGGTGCATGTAGCCAATACTTTCCTACTTTCTTTTTTTCTAGACATTTTTTGATACCATTCGTCCACCTGTCTTGTGGTCTGCCTCTACCATTTGGTTTGGGTGGTCTCCAGTTCATGATTGTTTCAGTCCAACGTTCATCTGTCCTTGCAATGTGTACCGCCTTACTGCTAATATTTCCATCAAATACTTTTGTTTGATGTCGAATCCACTGATTTGTCATTCTGTCCCGAGCGTCATTCCAAGCATGCTTCGTTTCATATCTTTTTGTGCCATTCTGAATTTATTTTCAGATGCTGTTGTTAACGTTACCTTTTCCGCCTCATACGTTAGCATTGGAAGCTGGAAGGACACATGTGTCAGTTTATGGCCGAGGTACACAAAGCTGCCGACAAGTTTGATGACAGTGCAGTGTTACCAATGTCTTTGAAAAGTTCATTTTAAGACCAATTTTGCTTGACTCCTTACTTAAATGTTCTAACATGACCTGAGCTTGGTCTAGATCAACTGCCTCTAAGATGAGGCCATCTGCAACACGGAGATATTCTAACATATTCTCCGAAGATATTCTAAGATATTCTCCATGCTATTCACCATACACTGTCTTAGTAGGAAGATCCTAATTTCTGGTTTTCGTCTTTCACGAGGTGAAATCACATTCTTCGAGGATCCCACTCCATATGAAATATACTGCTTTGTTGCATGAGAGAAAACGAGACAACAACATATATGACTGCTTTGACAGCAAATGAATAATGTTTGACTTAGCGCTCTAAGGAAGTAATTATCTGTCAAAGCAAATCGTGAATGCAATAATTCTAATGAAGCTCCTGTTGCGATTTAGACCACTTCGGTTTATGTACTGTACTATTAACCTGCTAGACATAGTAAGCGCATCACGGTATATTAACCAAATCTATACTGTAAATCATTACCATAAACTGGATGAAAAATCTTCTAATTTAATGGTCTTAGCATACATTTTGCTAAATAAAACAGCACTAACCAGAGCTCATCGCTTATTGTCTCTCATGTCAATAAACAGATGATTAGCAGCCATACATTTCTAAGTAGTTAGAGGTAATAAAAAGATCCGTAAAAAAACCATTTGCACTCGCTAAATAAGTCGAAATGAATGCAACTTCTTTTTACATCGTTTCATAAGAGAGTGTAAAATGGTATCTAGAATGAAGAGTGTTTTTATTGCAGAATTTGACAAGCGAATCAAGTTTATTAGGCGTATAATGTTTTGTGAACAAAACTGGATTTCCAAACCGAATTGAAAAATAGTCTCGCCTCTAGATACAGAATTATTCATTTCGAATCGCGAGAAGAGAAGCAAAAAAAACATTCATGCATCGCGTAATCTTTCCATGCCAAGTCAATAATGTTTAAGATCACTGTACTCTGTTGTGTGTTGCTGTGTGCAAATAGAGTTGCAAAAAAATTTCAATTCTTTTCCTTCTCTTTCAATTTCAGTCTACTCAACCAGAAACATTCAGCGGTAGTTATAATCGAGGCCAACTCAAAGCGTATTACGACAAGACGTGTGTCCTTCTGAAACACTTTTAAGATAATCCAAAGTTTGATACTTCGGGAAAAACATGGACACCGCATTCGACAACAGTAACGATGCCACATTGGACAACTTAAATCAGGTACAGATCCGAATACATTCCTCAACAGAATTTAAATTTAATAAAAGAATTTCTCTCTCTCACCAGGACATTTTTCAAAAGTCAACAAATGTGCTAACCGACGGTGACTTGGATGTGGACAACAAAAATACAAACCTAACATCACCATCCATCGATACACTAAACAACATTCAATCCTATACCATTGATAATCAAAAGAGTTCGGAAATAATTGATCAAAACCGGATTTCTAACGATGACTACATAATCGATGAAAATAACCGGCACTCACCAACCACGCCACCACTTCTAAACGTTGCTCCATTAAATGGCAAAGCATCGGAATTCGTAACGAGCGATAATTACTTTGGTCCGGAATCGAATGTTGACGATGATTCCGGTTCGCCCGTCACAGATGAATTGAACGAAAAGAGCGACGAAATTGCGAATACCATCGTCGACGCTATACGTGCTGGTGATGAGCTGATTTCCTCTCATGGCATACATTTCGAGAATGTTGACTATTTGAAGACGGTGGAAGAAGTGGAGGAATGTGATATTAAGAAAGACGTTGATGATGATGATGATGATGTTACTGACCATCAGGAACGTAATTTTGACAATGAAGAATTCGAAAATGAAAACAGAATAGTTTCCGCTGGCACACCGACGGACTTGGCTGCTGTGGAATCCATTAAATTGATTGACGCTGTTTTGCCAGAAAAAACTGAAGGTAAGTCATTCAGAGTTTTACTCACTCACTGTCATTCCCTTTGCACTCGTACATTATTCAAATCGAAAGACATTGGACCCATCACGATATTTCTCTCAACACGTCGAGTCGATAGGGAACGTGTCTGTGTATGAATACACGAGGAATTAAGATGAGCGGAACATGTATATCAAAGAAACGTTGATGGTACCTTCGTATCTCTACCACTACAACTGAAAATGTTTTTTTTTTCTTTTTAAACTTTCAATGTCATGATACCGAAAACGATTGAAGCATAGCGTTCGTTTCCACCAAGAAACATTGTTGAAACTCAGCAAATTCAACGAATAAATTACTGCGAATTTACAATTAGCGGAAGGGGAATGTAACAACATCAAATGATGGGCTTAAATGAGGTCATTTCATGAGTTATCGGGATAGATGAGTGAGGGTAATCTTGTGGAAAAATGTAAAATTTTCCGGGTAAATTCACACATCTGTCTTTTCTCCTTTCTCCAGATCTATTGAGGTCAGTTGTCCGAACAGGTATGAACCGAGAGTCCATTCCATTCGCATATTTGACCCTCATGAGGGACCTGTATGTCAAACCTATGCCAAACTGTTTCATTGTCCAGAACGAATGGCATTTGTTACAAGGCTTCTGTGGCCCTACTTTATATCTCAGTCGTCAAATAACAATCAAAACTCAAAGTAGTGTCAAAATGAAGGTACCATATCTCAACAAAATGTATTTTTGGCTGAAAGGCTGGTTGTGTCTGACATTTCAAATTCTCGAAATTTAAACTCGTCAGGGACGACAGACCTTCAATCAAAAACTTGATTCAGAATCAGAATAGCATTCTTCATTGGGCCCTGATGACTTTATTTCGACGTCAATTTGTACGATGGTCGACGGCTCAGATACACACTAGGGCCACACTCCATAAAGCTCAAATACAAATGTCGTAAACGAAATGGTTTTTCGTATTGGCCAATGCAAAAGACCCTTAAGAGGGTCCAAGATGCGTGGGGGCTCTCGGTCTAGTACTTCCTACTTATACAACCTTTTATTGGTTTTGGCCTCCTCCAATCGGACCTATTCTGCGCCAACGTTTTCATTCACCTACTCTTAGGGCTTTCAAATCCGATTTAATTGTATCTTTCCATCTCGCTTTTGATATACATGGATTGCGGTTTCCATCGAGGTTGGTTCTCAGCAGTTTCAGTGGTACACGCTCCTCGTCCATTCGTTGCACATGACCGAGCCATCTTAGTCGATTGATTTTGATCAACTTGACAATATCAGGCTCTTTGTAAATCTGGTACAGCTCATGGTTCTCGGTCTAGTACGTACAGTAATTCACACGTATCAAAGTTCATTGCCTTCTATTCACCAGTATGACCCGACTTTCTATCGGCATTTCCCCCTCGTACGAACGGATGGAATTAACATTTCGTTGAGGAATATCTTGAACATAAAATTTTGTAATAAAAAATTCTATTGTGGCTATAACAGTGACATTAATAATGATTGCTCACTGTTCTTTTATTCGAGTGAAAACAAAGCATGGCTTTCGTGTCCACATTGGCTAACAATTCATCGTTCACGTCAATATTGGTCACACCTAAAACATTCTCTTGATAGTAAAAATTTTTTATCTTACCAACAGTAGTTCCATGCCCCCGACTAAACATGCAAATTTGTATATCTGTTTCGTCTGTAATCGTCCAATTGTGTGTGTTTTTCAATGTCGATTCATTTGGTGTAATTTCTGATTTTGTATTTTCTTTTTCCTGTGATAAGAAACATTTACAACGTAAAAAAAACCCAACTGAGATAAGCTGTTCAGCGGGTTGTTGATTTACGTCGCGTTGCTATATGAAAACATTCCATTTCCTTTGAGTAAAAATCATGTCTTTGCATGGATTGAGTTGATTATTATGTTTGTGTGAACTTTATTAACCTGTTACGGAGCCGACAAATCGATTTTCTTTGACGTCTTCCCATATATTATGATGTTTGCAACATTCATCTCCACTGACCGCCCCACAGTCTTGAATTACATAACGTAAACGGGCGTTTCGTATTTACATTAAATATTCTGGATAGTTTGATATCCATGCTAGACGGTTTTTTTTCGGATATGGGTATCAGGTCTATGGCTACTAGTGTTCCGCCTTCCGCGCAGAAATCCTAGACTGATGAATAAACGAATTTATTAAAAAAAAAAAATTCTCAGGAGACATCCATCTGGGCCCAAAGTGCTTAGAAACGTTGCATGAAAAGTTTGTATGTGTTTTGAACGGTTGATTTCAGACAGTTCTGCTTGCTACATATTGCTAAAGCCATAGCACTGCTCACTAGCATGAATATACGAAATGTGTTTTAAAATAATGAACGTCTTGATCTGTTGAAAAATTTCGTATTGATCGTTTGAAAATAGATCGATAGGAAGATACATAGACCCGATCACTGGGATACATTAGACTGGTCACATAGTTTTGTGCAATGAAAGCAGAGAGACGGTACGGATCGGCAATGAAAATAGATGGACAGGTAGGTCCAAGTCATACGGACTGCGAAAAAAACAAAATCGGCTTTATCCTCCGGCTTGTATGACTTGGTCATACCCTGTCCCCACTTTCATTGGTTACGTATAACGCTTTTTCAGGGCTGTCAAAATAATAAACTCTTGGATCACTCAAGAAATACACTTTTTGCGAAGTTAAGCTATGTTTTACTCCCACAGCTGATGGTACAGAACATAATTTAAAGTTTGCAGAACGAGGTTTTTCTCGAATTTTTCAAGATCTCATTTTTATGACAGCACTGAAAAAGCGTTTCGTAATTTATTTATGAACAAACTCTATCCACCTTTCACTAATAGCTTCACCCTGTCATCATTAAATCTATTACTTCTATTGAGTACAGCATTTTCCAATGTTTGATATTTACAAAATCTTTTACTTTTACTTTAAACTGCAAACTTTGCTGTATAAAAGAACCATCAGCGTAGAACCTTCTTTATTTTCGTCATGGCTGTCGATGACAGATGACTTTCATGAACATCATCGTTGATGCTCTCAGTTGAAGCAAAAGCATCATACACATTAGGTTCAACGTCAAAGCTAACATTCCAATATAATACCTAACATCTAATTTACTCGCTAGTCCTCGAACTTTGATAGTAAACTAAACACCGTGCAGACATAAGTGTAGAATTTACATCAGGTAGAGAATGCAACGATTTTAGGGATCGTCCATGAAGGAAGTCCGCTTTTTTCGGGAATTCTGAACCCCCTCCCCCTGCGTCCGCACTTTAACACTACACAAATGTATGGTGGTCACACTTTGCCAGACGACCCCTTATCCCGTTTTATAATTGTTTACTATTACTGAAGGATGCTGTGATGGGTCTTTCAACTTCTATTACTTCATTTGTCTTAACATACATTTTGTCTGTGGAGACAACGTTAGCTAGATAGCTCAATATATCGGTCGTCATCAACATATATGACATTCAATTCAATATGGTACTCGAGACACAACACAGACATTTCGAAGGAAAAAAAACATGTCCGCTCGATATCCAACAAGAAATCTTCGCACCTATATACACAGACAACACACCCATATGATCATAATTGGAAGTTCTATTCCTTAATGCATACTTAATGCGAAATGCTCTCTCCCATTATATCATACATTCTCTATGCATGCAACGGAATTTCATCATCACAGTCAATGAATCCCCTTGCACCCGGTGCATATACAACACCGAAACATTGCACCCTGATATTGCATGATGTTGAGAAATTTGATTGTGAAATTGAACCTTGAACCTTCATATTTATAGTATGGTGGAGGTCGACGTTTCCACTCTTCTTGGGAGTGAGTAGGGTATTTAAACTCTACTCTTAATATTAAAAGCGAACATGATTATTATGGTGCCGCATATTCGTGTTAAAAACATACAAATTCCATTTCACATCGGTCTACAACTCATGATTGTAATTTCATAAAATAAATTGGAATTATAAATTTCTCGATGTCCATAGACTCGATCTGAGGACGGTAGGCGTTTTGAATGTTTGGCCCACGTTTTTCTTCATAAAAAGAATTTTTGTTGTTCACTTTTTTTCCTTGTCTTTTTACTTCTCTGGTTTGGTTGCGAAAGTTACGAAAGTGCATTATTACATGTCGAGATTGGTCCATATATAAAATATGTAAGTGCAAGAATGTAGGTATGCCCATTCCATATGGCGAGAATTTTCGTAATGTTCGCGCAAACACCAAGAGAGCCGGGGAGAAATTTTGACAGGGAATTTTTAACGAAAAAAGAGACAAAACGAGCGAAACACCGGCATATTCTTTCGTTAAAGCATTGTGGTATGTGTGTGTGCGTGTGTGAGTGAGTGAGTGAGTCTGTGTGTTGGAAAAATATCCGACATTGCAACCAAGAAACTCTTAATAAGTGCTCTGTGAATTAAATAGACTGACAATATTTTTTATACGAATA
>JANTFA010148573.1:0-11415 GCA_026413405.1 Phytosciara flavipes | reverse complement strand
GAGTGTTAAATTTGATATGGGAAGTGAAATATGCCACAAGGACAGGATATATAATTATGATCAGGTTGGTGTGTGCTGGTTTTAATTAGCAAGGTAAAAATTAGGTTGTCGACACCTTTGCTACAAATATTTTTTTTTCCAAATCACTAAATCGTCGTACGCATATCGACTCCATGTTCCTTTTTCAAATGACCCAGTCAACCGTAAAAGTAGAATTGATAAAATGGAAACGTAACAATGACACGTCAATGTGAACACCTTTCGACCAAAAATTCGGAATGATTTTATGTTGTGTGTTAGACTCGTACGTAGATTGAGTAGGTTGGCAATCATTTGCTACGAAAAAAGACTTTTCTTTGTAGCAGCGGGAATTTGTTTGTTTTCTCCACTCAAATACCGTGAGATTATGACGTTCTGTTGACCCTTCGTCTGATGACAATTCAGATGAGAAAATAGAAATTTTCTGCATAAGTCGTCTCGAGACTGACAAACTGTGATCCAAAATATCTCAAAACCCATTGACCTTTTCTTCGATCAGATGTCTTCTGCTTCATCTTTTGTAGCCTTTGTTGTATCCACTACTGGATATACGACTCCCTCATGCATCAACATTTTTTCTGGTCCATTGCCACTTCTTGCCCGCCGTTAGTTTGATGATGTTGGTCCATCTTTCCATATTTTGGTCCACCAATTCTCGGTCATTCTAGTTAATGACGTGCTCAGTCTCATTTTATCAAACCTATCCGTTCCATGATATCGAAATTTTGAAATTCCTAGCATTGCTCTTTCCACGGTTCTTCGTGCTATTTTCAATTTATTCGCTGATGCTTTGGTTATCCTGAGAGCTTCTGCTCCGTCTGTCATGACTGGCAGTACACACATTTCCACCACTTTCTCTACAGACTGTTTTTCAAGCTGCTCAATCAAGTTCAATCTTTCTTCTGATTTTGGCCGTCTGGTTGTCGAGAGAACATACCGCCGGTTGCCGAGCGCTGCTCAATCAAGTCCAATTCTTTTTCTGATTTTGGCCGTCTGGTTGTCGAGACCGACCCTTATGCTGTGACCAAGATATTTGTAGAAGCTTAGGATATCTATTCCTCTTCCATATTGATCTATATGACGCCATTGATGTTCCTCATAATCGTCGTCCATTCACCATCAGTAAATCTTATATGACTCGGGAATAAGAGTTCCATGAGTTTTGCGTTAAGAAAAATGTAATGGAATTAGAGAGCGTTGGCAAATGAGAAATCTTCTCAACTGAATTGTCACTTGATTTTCGTTTTGACAAATGGTGTAACAAATCGATATGTTCGTTTCATTAATAAAAACGGTGATTTGCGCTACGCGCAAACATTTTGTGTTTACATCCGGGTAGAAATAGGAAAGTTCCTTTTTAAACGAATAGTGGCACTCGCTTCGCTCTGGCTGCAAACGTCACTTTTGTTGGAATTTCCTACTCGGTGAACGAATAACTATTCAAATACATCAGGGGACAACATTCTTGCTTGAACATTCCAAAACTGAGGTTCCATGGAACACCAAAGTTTTTTTTGTCATTCTGCTGACTAGAGCTGCTCTAGATCTTCAAACTTTCATTGCATTCGCATAAATTTTAACTGAATCACCACACAGTGTCACTGTTAGTGTTAAAACACGCGATTATACATGCGACATTAAGTGGTCCTGCGGGTACATAACAGCATGATAGTTTTCAAGTTGCATTGCTGAGAAAGTTTTTTCCCTCTCTCGCTATAGAGAACGTTATAAAGGACAATGGAAAGATGAAAATTAAGGCTTCCATGAGGTGGTTAACCACATTAATAAATATTGAATTCATTTGCGTGTTCAAAAAAATATGTCATCGTTACCAGAGCCACATATCATTTATAAAATGAAAAAACAAAAAAGAATTCTTTCGCTTAAATTTACGATAAATGAATTGTGAAAAGATTGTGAAAGACATGGAAAGATGGTGTGTGCAAAAGCACATAATTATATTATTGAAATCTGAAATGATGCATTGACGCATATAATACCGAACCATATTGCAGATCCGATTTTTTTTCTCTTCATTTTCGTTGCCTTCATTCAACATTCTATACTGGATGATATGTATAGTATAACCCAATGTGTTTACACACCACATATGCATATGTAGCAATCCATGACCTTGCCCCGTGACCAACAAACTTCAAACCAAAATATAATCTCTTCGAAAGCGAATCAATAGTACACCAGATAAGGTTCCATGAAGGTTCTTCTTTTGTACCCTACCTTAGCTCCTTTCATCTTGATCGAATTATTGCTAATTGTTGCCAATTCGTTGCTGTAAGTTTAATGCTGTTTGTCTATCGTTCTGGCGGTCTGCCTATGGGTCGTGTTGTAGACAGTCTCCATTTCATGATGGCTTTGGCCAAATGGTGCATTGAATTCTGCCCAATTCCACTTCAGAGATTCTTTCCGTTACGTCAACTAATTCTGCTTTTTGACGAATCCAGTGGTTGGTCTTTCTCCTACTTAGCCAAATCCCAAGCATGCTCCGTTCCATTGATCTTTGTGCTACTCTGAGGTTATTCTCGGATGCTCTCGTTAGTGTCAAGGTTTTTGCTCCATACGTCAACACCGGTAGGACACATGAATCAAACACGTTTCAGGCTTGAATATCAACCCAAGCTTTTCAAATGTTGCCCATTCAAATCCAATCTTTCGTTTCACTTCAGCTGACTGATTTTCGTGACCCCATTTCATTATTTTATGACCAATTTGTACTTAACTGCCGACTCTCTCGATGATGATGTTAGTGATGATCTTCGTCTTAGATAGGTTCACTTTAAAACCAACTTTGCTCGCTTCCTCGTTTAGCTATTGTAACATTATCTGGCCTGGTCCAGATCTAACGCCATCAAAGCAATGTCATTTGCGAATATCGAAGGTGGTTCAGGTACTGTCCGTTTATGTTGATTCCCATCTTATATTCCACCGTTAGATCATTATTTTACTAGTTTCGCTGGTTACTGGTTTTAACTGTGCCAGTGGTAAGCTGCGCGACAAACATGAATTACTTCGATCGATGAGTGCCATCTGTGTACAAAGCAGCGAAATTAGTAGGAGTAGAGTGACAGCGTCTCCAGCAAGCCATATGTGAAAGCTTTTTCCACCAACTACCACAGACTTCAACCAATCGAATCACCTGTGTTTTTGTTTACACGTACGACAATCGTTTTCTTTCTGCCACAGTTGGGAATCGAACTCTCGCACTGGCAACTTCAATCATTTTAGTTTTTAGTGGGAAGCAGACGAGCTAATCACTACGCTATTGAGCTGTCTTACTCCAATCTTACTTTTTGAAAACACTTTCTAGAGTTGATTTGAACAATTTCTCACACCTCTTCCGACCTTTAGCTTAGTCGTGTTCTTTTGAAGTCGTATGCACGTGTGACGAAGGTTGGTCTCCAAGCTATTTCAAGAGCCATCAACTTCGTTAGTCACGGGACAGGTAACAGAATTAGCCATATGTACGTGCTCCACCTTGTGGATTTGTATGCATAAAAGTTTATAGAGGAAAATATATTAAATGCGGGATATATCGTGAATAAAAATGTAATTTTCAACCATAGTGCGAAGTGAAGTAGAATAGTATTGTCAGTCAAATAAGATTGCATTTCAATACAGCAGGAAAAAAAAGAGAGAAGAAAAAAATTTGTTTGAATACAAAAGTTTCGACTCCTGCTGCTTTGAATGAAATATGGTTATACCTGTAATGGAATGAAAGATATGGGTAAATAAAATGTGTATAGAAGCAAATTTGTGACGTTTGTATTAAAATGTATAAAATCCCAACTCTATAATTGTTGATGTGCCAATATCTGTTCTGAATAATAGTCAAACATATTGTGTGTACACATGCAACTGACATTGAATGATACGCGATGTGAACTGAACGATCTGAGTTTGTTTTTTTTCTGAATTGGAATTTTAATTTAAACCTTTAATCATGTGTCGAAGGATTTGACAATTGGTAATCAGTTGAATGGAATAGGAAAAAAGAAGGAGTTGCACACATCACTACACATACGCGATAGGTAGAATACAAGATTTCTAGTTCGCTTGTCAATCGGTTGTGATGTTGTGCAATGTTAATCGAACTCAGTTTATATGTTTTATATGGATTGGGTATTTGCTGAAATTTGTTTTCTTTCATTTTATTGTGGCTACACTTTTTAGACCCGTACGAAGTAAGAAAGTCAGATGCTTTTACTCTCACTTCGAACTCGAATCCCTGAGTGAGGGAGGAAAGGTTTTTTGATTTTCTAGAGATGTCAAATTAGTAATAAAAGAAGGTCAGTCTGCCCGCAGTATAGCTTGAGTGAAACGAATCCAATTTTGATGGGATTTTGTTCTCCGTTTTATGACCACGAATGCCAGTTTAGGTTCGAAGATGATCACATTTGGTCGAGCGAATTGAGAGGTATACTCGAACTAGTTAAGGCAATTTTGGTATGTCATTTTGAACCGACGTAAATCGTCAATCTAACCAAAAAATGGTCTCTGAAGTGCGATGATTTTTTCAAGAAAATTGTTCAACCGTCAATCCGTGCAGCCGCCCTACCTAAACTTGCGAATTGGGCGACAAAAAATTTAGATTGTTCAATTTTCTATGAAATTCTGTTGATCCTAATTGGAACCGTGGTCAAATAAATGATTCGTGCTCCCGGGTAGCCCCGATATATTTATTGTTATCTTGACTCCACAAACAGTCTCACTCAAATTTTTGGCAGCTATAGAATGGGAACCATCTAGAGATGGTAGATCGTCGTCATGAAGTCTATGAAACCTGTGGTTGGTGTAAAGATTACAGTTCCTAAAGATGTGTACACCGGTCCTAGGAGGAAGACCATAGGAGCAGATGGGGTTGATGGTCCTGTGTATTCTGTGCAGTCTAAAACCTTCGTATGCATTACTCTCCTGATACGTCTCACTGTCCAGAAATGAACGTCTTAAATCAAAGAAACCAGCTATTGCACTTACTCAATTCCTCCTCGATGCCAATTACTTCAGTCCAAAGGAAGTATTCAAAGAGTATTGGATGAATAGTGGCATTGTCACCGATCTATTTGATTTAAACACTCACACGTCACACGTCAAAGTCTTCCCCGTAAGATTTGGTGCAATTTTGCTCTATAAGTGAAAGATGGTCAACGGTCTCAGCTGGCAATGCAGTAGCAAACGACAAGCCCACTAAAATGATCCATTACACGGTGTAATATTTCCGGTTTATTTTCCATGAATTTTTAAGTGTGGCAAACAGCAAACCACCCTACATTGAATTCTGAACCGAAGGCATGTCCTTTATAACAAAATGGTTTCCTCATTACTTCCGCATCATCCAATCTAAACTAATATTGTCGATATCTTACGTAGATTTCATTTGATTCTCACGATTTTCTATTATATTACTTGAAAAGAAATAACGACCGTGAAACGGCGGTATTGCTTTCAGTTGCCTGACAACATGCCGCGGTGCCATCTCGATTTTTAGTTAAAATTCAAAATTTCATCAAATTTGATACTTAGAAGTTTGCTGTAAAGTGAGAAGTTATCCGTTATGTGCGTAATTGAGAGATATATTTTAATGGCAAGATTCAAGGATGCAGTGCCGTTCCAAGATTCGTACGGATCACTCCATAAGTTTTTACCTGCGGATAACAGTTGCGAACGAAAATATTGTTATTAGTAGCTATTATTGTTGTTGTTGATTTATGAAACAACCAACAAAAGGAATGACTCTCAAACATCGCTTTTGACTTTACCGACACCTTTTCTTCGTTATTTCACTTTTATTTTTCGGGTGTATGGAACAGTATATAATACACCAGCAAAACATGTCTTAATTATCGTTTGGGGTCTCGGCATTTACAACACACAACTATGTTTGTTCGGAGTCACGAATGATTTAAAATAAACCGAAATGTAATATGGAAATTAAAGTTCATAATTTAAGATAATAACGAAACGTAACACGTTTTCATTCTTCGTCTTTTGATTTTTTTGGTTCTTTTGATTTTTTTTGTTCTTTTGCTGCATGCATATCCATAACAGAGGAGGATATTCGGTTGTGGTGCGTAGGAGTTTTCTTTTCATCCTAAAATGATTATCATGAAATAAAATTCAAAATTTATTCGAACTAGTAGCCGTTGGACAAGATTATTTCTTGGGTAATTGGGTGAGATTAGTGATAATTAAAAAGTTCCAACTGTTTTTTCTGTTGCCGAGTAATAAAAATATAAAAATTATTTGGTAAAACAGGTGAAAAAAAGATTTTGTTCGTTCCCGTTCAAAGACTCATATGTGCACGTTTACCGAAATGTTACCTCTGAATTGGAGAAACAAACGAATTGCTCAAAATGATAAAAAGAATTCTATAGGATTCTCTGGTCCACGAGTGGGTAAGTCACTTTGTATGTATTTGTAAATCAGGCCTCATGAAAGGTCCATACGGTTCGAAACATATACAAAAACTTATCGTGCAGGCATGTTCCAGCTTCGAATTGCAGTAATTTTCAACTTGAAACCAGCTTACGTTAAATGTGACGAATATAGAAAGCAGCCGGATGATAAACTCGAAATTATAGCCAATCACAGTATGAGGTTTTGCCTTCACATTAGTTTAATCGGTTTCTTAAACGCAACTCAGCTTCCTCTAAATTCTTTAAAAACCATTATCACCCAAAATGTGGCGCATGCCCCTTGGCAAAGTTGGATCACGTCAAGAGTCAATGTATCCGAGGCAATCACACCAACAGTTTTCTCGTTGGATTTATTACTTCATTTGATCAAAGCATTCTCACAATACTGAATTCAAATCTATAACTTCGAATCGTTGAGCAAACTTCACACTCGTTAATGGTTGAAACACTAACTCAGACCCGGACCGGCCAAAATCACTATATTGACGCCACTTTCGATTAGAATTAGCGTCTTTCGCGGTCATTTCTAGGTAGAGTTTGCGCCTCTTATTACGTATAAATGCTGTCCGATGTGCCTTTGGGTAGCCAATCGGAGCCTGAAATGTATCGTGTTAACAAGAAAGTGGAAGATAAGTGAATAGTGATAAACTCGTCGGTGCGAAGTTTAACATCACCCACATCAGTTCACTTGGCACCATTTTCATATCATCTTTGGAATTACCTTTAGTGCAAATTGAATAGTTTTTGACAATGCGACGGAAAGCATCAAACAATGAACCAATTCTTAATTTAATTGTGCAAACAAACAATATGTGATAGTGTCTGGACATTAGTCTTTCCTGAAATCCAACAACCGTCTTTTTCTTAAAAAAAAAAAAGAAATCCAAGACAGTCATGGAATAAAATCTTGTGCATAGCTGCTGGCGAAAAGCATAGTTTGTCACAATAATTTTTTTTCCTTCCACATGTTGCACAGCAAAGGAGATCTATTTCCCAAACATTTATCACGATCATCTTGAAAAATGTTACTGTTTCACACATTTTGAAGGGTCTCATAAACATAAACGAATGCTACACGTATCACTATATTCCATATGTAATTTATAAAATAAACAATTGATTAATGATACGTTTCGCAGAAGTCATGGTGGTGGTAGGGGACGACAGAAATGGATAAGTCTAAAATATCAGACAAAAAGGTGTAAGTTAGATGCGTTAGATCACAATCATAAAATAAAAATATTTCTTTTCCTTTTTTGTTTTGTTTGAAATGAAAAAAAAACGGGAATGATTAGAAATTGATATATTTAAGGGTTATGCATTGTAGTCATGCAATTTGTTCAAAATTTTGTTTGGATTATGAATACAGAAACGGTTTCGGTTGAAGCGAACTAATATTTTACCAGTTTCTAGTAGATGTTTCGACGATAACAAGTCTTAGATCTGTACAAAGTATGAGGGTCTTATGCTTTCACTCTTACGTTTGTAACACGCCGAATTGACAAGTGTTTTAGCGTTTGTTGAGCATGTCTACGGAGTTCATGCTCTAAATGTAAATAGAACAGCAAACCATGGTACTCACAATACCAATCCAGGAATAAAAGAGTTTAACAAAATCGATTCAGTGGATCGTGAGCTAGAGTCATGACTAGACTCTAAGGGCCCTATGTGTTTTCTTAGTATTTAAATCGAGTTTTTCGTCATTCCGCAGTTTCGTTAGATAGGAATAAGGGAAAAATAGTAGGTTGGACTCGCGTAGCTCACTTGTTAGGACCCTTAGAGTTTTCTACGTATAAATCGAGTAAGTTTCACCTGATTTTGGTGAAAAAATTTGATTTGAACTTGGTACGTGGCTTTCAAAATTCTTCTTTTTTCTTACAAACATTTTCTGTCTGATTTATTCATACCAAAATCCTTCCATGTGACCAGGAAACCATAGTAATGTCCTCGAAAGTCCTTCCAGCTTCAGACGAGCAGGAATTCCCGAGGGGTGAACCACTCTTTTTTCAGATTGATTATTCGGGAGTGGATGTCCGCCGAGTAAAAATCACGTTTGAAAATGTCATTTCAATATGCATGGTGGAAACTACGGCCTTCGGTCTTCAAGCAACTCTGTACGGAACTCATCCACGAAAGGCATGGAGTCCATGCTGACATCGTTGCGTCAAAATAGGATACTTCTGATGAATCTGCTTGAAGTACTGATGAAATTGTGCAGATTAAATCAAAAACCTCATAAACTGAAGCAATGCTCTCCAGGCATGAGTGGTCCTCCAAATAGAGTACTGAAACTGGACAGTTACCATACAAATATTCTGCACTGTACAAAGAGTGGGGATAAAATTTCATACAAAATGGTACTCTATTTGACAGCTGACTACGATCACACTCGAGGGGTTACTCACTGAGCAAAATTTTGTGACACCATTTGCTTATTTTCGGAACATTTACTCTTGCCAATTCCCTTTTTATATGACAATTCCTTGCCATTTCCTCCTGAAGTGTGACACAATTTCCTTCAGTCAGTAACCCCATTGATCACACTCTTGCCTGGAGTCATACAGCCATTTTGTACCATTTGAATGTTGCATGTTAACTATTGAAAAAGTTCAGATCAATCATCCCTCTGAAATCTTCCAGAACTGAATTGTAGCAGCCAGCCAGCCAATGTACCATCATCGTCGTACATTACTCGTACGGGTCCTCCTTATGTTTTATATTTTGAACTAATTATAACCATTAGTTAATGCTCGATTCTTCATTTAAATTGAGCTAAATGTTTATAACATCTGCAAACGTTTAGTGAAAATAGATCGAAGAAATTTGATTAGTTAAATTACAATCAAAACGACCCCTTATCGATTACAGAGAGTTGAGAGTAGAAGAAGAATAAGAAGAACCAGAAAAAACTCATTACAGATTCATTAACTGACGCTGCAGTTTTCTAGCACATTTTATACAAAATAGAACACTTTCTTCATCAATCTAAAAGCTTTTAATTAATCACGTTTTTTATTCACATGCATCTTTACCGGAGATCTACATACATTATAGAAAATCAATCTGAACCTTTTCGTTCACCTCAACCATAGAGAGAGAGACTCCATTATATTATAAAAGAACTTTCTATAATTATTTTGATACAAGAGTTTAATTGCTTCATCATTTATGTGCTGTAATTTACTCATATTGTTATATCCATATCCATACCCTGAATGTATAAGACAAAACAGAATATGTTCTTTATTTATGTGCTATTAATTCAACACCTCTCAATCTATGCCATATATCTATGCCATACACGATATAGTCTGAGTCTAAGTCTATACATATCGTTATTGTTATAAAAGTTAAAATAGAAAATCCAAAGAGCATCAATATCTGACTTTTCGAAGAAGAAGATGAACAAAAAAAAAGAAGCAGAAACAATAAAACCATTCAGCATCAACCTTTGTTTCTATTGATGCTGCCATCAAAAATGTATAAGATGCACGTATAGTGCACACATCATCATCACATATATGTGATGCTGCTGGTGCTGCTACATGTATGATAGCTTTCTTCGACAAAATACCAGATAAGACCGTAGCAGATGCTGCGGCGGAGCCTCGTACGATGTCATATATCTAGCTTAAGTAACCCTTCTACTTACGTAGATCTAGTCTTACCGCATATGCTAATATACCATAATACGCCGTAAGAACCCTTGATGAGGCAGTCATTATTTTACTAGTTTCACTGATTGTGGTTCTACTTTTTGAGATCTTTTCATTACCAAAAGTTTTACTATGCCAGTTGTTGTTTAGTGCCATCTATTTACATCGGAGCGAAACTAGTAGGAGCGTATCCCAACAATATCTTTGCCAGCAAGCCGTGTAAAAGCTTCTTCCATGACCTACCACCGACTCAAACTAATTCAATCGGCTGCGTCAATACTCTCTCTAGCAAACTGACTCTAAATCATCTGTGTCAAATTCACACCTTATTTCTTTGTATTCTACAAACACGACTTTACATTTTGGGTGACTGTGCTGTAATTTACATGTAAACTCCCAAGGTTACTTGATTCATTTACCACCTTAATAAAACTAGTTAGTTTGCTAGATAGAGTATTGGCTGCGTGTATGCCGACAATCAGTTTTTTTCTACCACAGTTGGGAATCGAACTCTCGCAATGGCAACTTCAATCGTTTAGTGGAAAGCAGACGAGTTCAACACTCAGATATTGAGTTGAGTCAGTGTGACCACATATCTAGTACAAATAGTTGAACAAATCGAGCATAGCACGATTCTAAATATGAAGTACAGCCTCAGAAAGCTCATAAAGCCACGAAACCATTATTTTACCGATATAAGATTCAAACTCTGTCTTTCAAATGAAACAAAAATTATGAAAATCGGATTTATATGCAAAAAACCTTAAAGGCATTCTAGCCCGGTGTCAGTGAAATTTTTTGCTGCTATGTTTACACTTCCAACGCGGATATCTTCAAAAAAAGCTAAAACACTTAACGAATCCTATCTCAGGCATATGTCGGCCGTCCGAAAATACCCCTCTTCAAGCCTGACCTCACAATTACAAAACTACTTGTCAGGGAAAAAAATTTTTGGAATCGAATTTGTATTACTCGAGGTCATCTGTAGGCATCCCCAAATGACTCGAATTACGATTGTTACAAACGGCATATTAAACCTAATATCCCTCCGTACTTCGTACAGGGCTAAAAACCTTGTATCCATTGTGAGTGCTTCCCCATTGCACGTATGGCGGACACTTTTGTTCGTGTCTGTTTCATATTTAATTTCAGAGAAGTTAATTATTGTTATTAAAATAATTTTTTTGAATTGTAGTTGAAAGTCGGAATAGATCAGGAAGACCAATTTATTTTCCAAATATTTCGGACTCAAATCGAGACCATCATCAGTGGCTGTAACAATTTTATCA
>JANTFA010148540.1:0-11417 GCA_026413405.1 Phytosciara flavipes | reverse complement strand
CCATGAATACATGAATATTGAATAGTATACTAGCTGTAACAGTCGTTAGCAGTCAACCGAAGCCGGGTTTTCTCAATGTTATTTGGATTTTTATTTGCTGGTAGTACCCCGAGCGGAAAAAAAATCTGTTCGAGTGAGAATAATCGTACCACTCAATTGGAGGGTAATTGAGGATGCCAACATACTCTCTCAGCTGATTACACTGCATGACCTATTTCTCGTGAGGGTATGGAAGCATACTCAATACATCATGTCGTTTGAAACGTCAGATATCATGAAAGCTGTCACTCATCACGAAAGCTGTCACCCATCACTAAAGCTGTCACACATTACGAAAGCTGTGAGATATCAGCAAAGGTTTCAGAAATTATGGAAGCTGTGAAATATCACGAAAGCCGCAGTAGTCCAAGAAATCCATCAACACTTTTAACAAACAGCGAAGAAACAACAACCAACATATCACGAAAGCTGTCAAATATCACGAAAGCTTTCAAACATAACGAATGAAAAATGAATTGAACTAAGCGAAACATAAAGACGATCTCAATCCTTTTGTTCCATAGAGTTACAATCGAGAGATGGCATGATGGCCCTGTGGATCGAAGTAAACTACAAAACATGTTTGTGTGATGACAGCATCACCATGCCATCTCTCGAGTGTAACTCTATGTTTTGTTTCATTTTTTGTAGGTTATGTTGGACTACATTGGCTTGAACATGATGTAACGCCCTCAAGTAGGATAAATGAGGATGTCTCATCTCACCTTCACTTTCAGTCTAAATTTTGCATTCGTCGGAGTGTAGTACATGTTTTGTATCTCCAAATGTTTTTCATCTCAAACCTGATCGAAATGGGGAAAAATTTCCAGTCCAATTTTCTGAAAATTTGTTCGTATCTCCTCAATTTTTCCCTCGGGTTTCTTTTGTTGTAAACGATTTTTCATTCACCGGAAACGTTACGTTTTTCCGATTCTATCTGAAGTTAATACAACAATGAATTCAGTTGATATACCATTGAGCTACGAGGAAAGGAATGCATGAAAATATGAAGAAATTTTTGCAATGAAGTGCTTAGTTAATTTTCATACTCAGTTCAGCGAGTCAGCCACTTTTTCAAAACGTATTTTTTGGCGCGAAATTATTTAAATTCAATTCAAAATTCATCTTAAAATGGACGGTTCGACGGTTGTCATAATATTGTCGTACACTGAACTTTTAATGTGGAAACGTACAAATATTGTTCATCCGTATTACTCTTCTCTTAATTCAATGGCATACCAACTAATTGCATTCAGATAGAATCGGTTGTTACGTACTATTTTGCTGTTCACTGCTATCGATTACTAGAAAATGAGAGTGCTAAAAGCCACTGCTTCAACGACTACCCAAACACTCGAATTAGCATCACTCACCGACCAAATTTACACCTTAATTCCACCCGGCTGCCATTTCTGTACAACTCGATGGAAAAAAAATTGAAAAATAAAAATTGTGTTGAGTTGAAGTGTTCGAAATGCTGCTTCGGCAGAAAAGCTTGTTCATCGTTGAACTGGTTCTTTGTTCATTTATCGATCAATTTACGCTTTATATTACTACAGCAGCATGCACTTATGAACAAAAAAAAAATTATAAATCACACCCCTCAGCATTAAAATATTAATTTTTAATGAAAATATCGATTTGTTAGACGCAAAATAGACGTAGCTATTTATGCAAGACGTGTTGCAAAGTGGGATGGTTTTTGGTCAGTAGATGTGAGATCATCCAACCGACGAAGTAAGTTTGATAGCCACATTGTTGACAGAACATACAATTTCGTAATGTGTTACATTCAGTGTTTTCTGTCGATGCGATCCAAGCCATTAGAATACTAAGTCACATATACTAAGTCTTGTAGAGAAGTTTTGAGACGCATCAGAGGGCATCGTGAAAAAGCTTTCGACCGAGTATCACGTGACTTGATCTGTACCGCACTGCGCAGGTATGGGAATGATACCAGAGCAATATGTGCAAATGCAAACCATTAATGATGCACAGCTGTAACTTCGAATCTTCCTAGCTGGAACTGCGGAAGCTTCCTAGCTGGAACTACGGAAGCTTCATAACTGGAACTACGGAAGCTTCATAACTGGAACTTCGGAAGCTTCCTAGCTGGAACTTCGAAAGCTTCACAGCTGGAACTTTGGAAGCTCCTTGCTGGAACTTCGAAAACTCCCTCGTTCTATTCGAAGTACACCAAGGCACCATACTCATCTTACTACTATTCAACATCGTCAATTACTTTTTACATGTTCCTGCCATTTAGTGATTCACAAGCCGTGTCGCCAGACATAATGATTAACGGAAACGTAATGCCGAAATGCATCAGCTTCAAGTATCTTGCCTCGTTAATCAGCAATACTGAAAATTGCGACGAAGATGTAAATCATAGGATCAGCTGGATGGAATGGCAACAAAATATACTCAACTGTAGTATGAACTGCGCTTACATATGGTTCCAAACGTCGGACTATGTATGAAAAGTTTAGCAGAGTTGTGACAACAGCAGAGATGAAAATGTGCCACATTCGTCGTATGCGAAAATAAAAAGGAATTATGAGAAAGTTAAGCTTGAATGTTTCAACACCCGAAACGTACATGAAAAAGTTCACTTTTTGCAGCGCCATTGCAGAAATGATTTTCACTTTCCTGTTCATTGCGAAGAGATTTTCCATTTTCGCTATTTATTTTCCGATATAGATACTTCCTCACTAACTCAGACACTTTATAGCTCTGCAATTAATGCAGCACGAATAACATTTTAATGGTGTAGTGCTTTCAATTGAGCTTGAACTATAATAATCTACAGATCTGAGCTGTAAATCAAATCCACATGTTCAACCGTTGATAAATAATTGGAGCTCCTCTTTAAGTACCAATTACAGACACGGTGATCCCAAGATTTTCCTTGTTGGAGATTTCGTTTCGAATTTAAAGTAACTTTCGAATGGAATTGAATTTAATCTTGTCATCTTTGATTATTATGTAGACCACTTTCCGATCGAATAAAGTAATCCACATCGCATAGATAGATATATTCGATTTGAAAGACAAACCGACAACCGATACGATAAGGTTTATCGAATTTTGATGCAATAATATCATCTTTCCTTTCCGTCTTCGCTCCATCTTTTTCTTCTTCTTCTTCTTCTCCTTCGCTAAATGTGTATTTATAGAGATGGTAAAGATATTTTATTTTTGTTGAGAGCGTTGTTGTTATCCTCCCCGAGTATTTTCTTAATATACAATATTTGCGAACAATAGCCCAAGGATTAGATGATAGAATAAAAATTGCTGGATTGCCTCTTTTGTGCACGGTTCACATACACACACGACGAGCAGGAGTAAGATAATAATGTGAATTTGATTTAATGGGAAAATCAATTATGGATTTCTTTTTGTCTCGGCTAAGCCGCTGAGAAGCATAAACATGCTATTCCAATTACAAAAAGACGAAACTTCAGCGAAGACTTTCCACGACGATAACATTGAATCCATAAAACAATTCGTATTTATATTAAGCAAACACCAAGGACGATGAAATCTTTTATTTGAAGCGTCTTAATTGCTGGCAAATATTATAATTGAACTTGGAGACTGGATTCTTTTTCCAGTTGTTGAGTCTATTGTTTCAAATCGAGGGGTTACGTACTGGTCAAAATGGTGTCACCATTTCCTTGTATGTGAGAAAGCAGAGAAATGATAACAGGTGGCGCTTCTGTGAGGTGGAAGCAATGCCACCTGTTATCATTTCTCTGGTGAGAAAGAATTTTGTAAGCGATTGTTATACACGAAAGTAACGTTCCGAGGCTCACTCAAGCTTGATATAATGGGTAGTTGAAGTAGTAACATCACAACGAACCATACACAACAAACTGTGACGTCACTCATATTCGGTGCGTTTGTGCATTTGTGGTTAGAATCCTGCAGCTACTGCAAAGGTATGATTAAGCGTCAAAAATAATAATGGCAACTTTCATACCGGTAGAGCTGTGGCTCGATGCGCGTTTAGGTGCTGCCATATAAACTAGCGCGCGAAACAGTCGAAAACAATAGTCCTTTAGTTTCATAACTGAAGGCGTGGTTCGGAATACACGTTAAGCATGTGGTTAACTTGCACTCGCCGCGCCGGCAGTTACCAGACAGTCGAACCAGTGCTCCTCCCGACAAACAAGGTGTCATTGGAATTAATATTATTACCACTTCCTTGTTTGCCAATATTTACTTTCAATTAATTGAAGTAATTACTCGTACTATTACCCCTATTTATTTGCTAGAGCAATTACTTATTGACCGGTTTTCGGTAAATATTTGCTCTAATTTCCTGGCATTTTCCAATAATTCCATATTATTTAGGTGATGTGATTCATTCGATATAAGTTCTCATGCAACTTTCGCACACCATAAATTTGACCGATTCTGAATGATTCAATTTTCTCATGTAAATTTTTGCGATTTATCCACTTTTCATCGTGTAATAATGTCATTTTTGTGTATGGAACGTTAAGGATAGTTTAAAGTGGTTTTTAGACCACTCACAACCGAAACAGTAGATTACGTACTCGTGTGGATGCATCCCTCTCCGTTGGCTCGAGCTGCAAACGCCACACACAACGATATGGTGTAATTTCACTCGAAATTGTGACTTAGAAATTTACACAGCGCAATGACGAGATTGTTTTATTGCAGCTGTATTGTCCCGCTTGTCGACAAACACATATCCATCGCTCTGATCTAGGAGTATGTTTGCATGACAAAAATCAAATCAAAGTACTGCGAATGATAAATACAGAGAAATGATAGCTAGATGGCGTTGCGTTGCACGCGCGTTGCCTATCATTCCTCTGGATAAATACAGTGTTATCTGCACGTGTGAGTTTATAAAACAGCTGGTGAAACTTGGCTCACTGTTCAAACTCATTTTTGCAACAGGATTTACATCGGATCTGTTACTTCATTTGATCAAATCTTTTGCTTCAATTTTTTGATCAAACATTCTACATATAAGAACCGCATAAAACGAAGATTTTCATTTATTTTTGGCGTTGCTATCGATAACAGATGTATAGCCGTTCGTAACCGATACATCGCCTTTGCGTCTGGCGAACATCGACTATTTATAGTTATTAATGCAAAAAATCGATAGAAGTAACAAAAACAACTCAATTTCGCAATTTTTTGAATAATACGCTTTCTGAAACCAGCTTCGAAGAAGACAAAATATTCCCGTAACTTTACCACACAACGCCATTACCGAGGTAAGTCGAAATTACGTATGTCCATACACCGTTGAAATTTGCGTGTGAAAAACCATAGCAAAAGATTGTGCAGAAGTTTTCGGACGGCAGTGCATGATAAGCATTGGTCAGAATACAGCTTCACATATCCTCACATCTGGTAGCATCGATGAGCGTTTTGCTAAATTACCACCGGTAATTTTTCTTCATTCCTCCAAATCAATTAAGAAAAACAACGAAGACACACGCTTCAATGTCAAACCAAGTTAATGCACACGAATAGCGAAACCAACTTCCTGTGCTATAAATTCTTACGATTAGATTAAAGGTATGTATCAGGGACTATGATCCGAACGATAGCAAAATACACAACAGACAAAACTTATTTTTATTCGGGAAAAGTGGATGTGACAGACAACTAGACGGAAATTCAAATACTAAAAATGTAACATAGACTCCGCTCCGCATTGTTATATTTTGTGTCTCTATCTCTATAACATAATATTCGAGAGGAATATAATATGAGTTCGAATCAGGAATGATACTTTGGGGGATATGGGAAATTTACAGATTAAAGTGCTCTTTGACATAAACATTTTTTTTTGTTTGAAATTAGATCAGAGAGTTACTCTAAATGGATTAGATTTGATTGAATATCATTTTATATTATTATACGTATGATGCAGTGTACATTTTGCTGGAAGCCGTAAATAAATATCACGTATAGAGAGAATGGGTGATCTTTTTGCGATTAAATGGAACAGTGGAAAGGATATGATGTATGCTAATGAATATGACAGCGTCAAATGGAAGTCAATGTAAGCAGAGAGAATGTTGTTCAAGTTATAAACAGAGCACACAACTTGATATTGAGATTAAGATGTTCGTAATCCTTGATAAACATTTCTGTGACTAATTTCCTTTCCTAATCCATTTGAACAACATTGAAACACGTGTGTGAAGTCGGTCTTGAATTTAATTCAATAGGCGCACAAATCGTAGCCGTAGAAATAGCCAGAGGATTCTGGAATAAAACCAAATCCTCGCATTTCTTTCATAGACATAAATCATGGTGTGAGCAGAAACACATGACGGGGACATGACCGAGCTAGTGCTACAACTCCTGCCAAGCTTCCCATTCGCTGAAAACTTTGGCCTAAAACTCGAGAGAGCAGCAAAGCTCCAAGAAGTATTTGAAAAGTGGAAGAATATCTTCGAAGACTGGGTTAAAAGTTAGTGAGTCAAAGACTGAGTACATCACTGGCATTATGATCAACGGGAACATCATACCAAAATGCACCAGCTTCAAGTAATCTGGCTAGGTAATCAACAATTGGAAATTGTGACATAGATGTGGATCATAGGATCAGTGTGGGCTGGCTTAAATGGCGACAAAATTCTGGACAAGCGTATGCCACCAAAACTCAAGGACAAAATGTACTCAACGGTGGTACTCACTTATGGTTCAAAATGCTGGACTATGTATGAGAAGTATGGAAGTGATCTGACAAGATCGGAGATGAAAATGTGTTGCATGGCCCTTGGGCTTTGCGTCACAAAGTTCGACCACATCAAGAGCGCATAAAATAAATATCAACAAAGTCAAAAACGAGAGAAACGAATGGTTTCCTGAAGACTACGTTCTTTCGATAGACATCCCTAAAGCGATTAAAAGTGGAAGACCAAAGCACAATTGGGCCGGCCAAACTCGACAGCGATAAAAGCAATTTGGGCTAACAAGAAAGAGTAGAAGGATATTGCTAACACGATCAATGAAAAACGTGTACCGGCCTTTCGACATTTGAAATATCAATGTTCATGTTAGATGAAGCAGTGCTATGTCTGAGCTTATTTTACAGGCGAACAGGGCAGCTTTCTATGACCACTGACCACCTCACAGAGAACGTTAACAGAATTAAACGGATCGGACAGTGTTCTTTGAGAAATACATGCCACTGTAATACAGGTAGCGCTGTAGCAATCCCATAGAGTTTGTTTGCATAATTGGAGGAATCGAAATCGAATAGTGTACCACTGTGACACATTGTTATGAAATTCTCAAGGATTGCGATCCCTTTAATTTTGTAAAAAAAAACTTACGAGGTTGCTGAAAAGCTGCCCTGCAGTGAAGGTATTTAACATGAACGTGTACACACACATAACATTGATATGAACTTTCATTTATAACACCCTCGCATGTCGTTTAGCTCTCTACAAATATTTTTCTTTCTGCATCAAGGAAAAAAAACGTCCTACAATTGAGCTGGTTTATGTTTACATATATCGGCCATATAATGGCAACCATCATCATCACGTTTAGAGGGAACATGTATGGGGTGTTTTTAATGTAATTGAAAAGTCCTAAAGTCTTTACTTCAAACAACAACGTGTACGTGTTTTGTTCCATGATCACAGTAATATGTAGTACCATCCGATGATGCTAAACTGTTACTTTGTGTGTACGTTTTAAATCGAGTTCTTCATTTACTATCCTAGAGCAAAAAAGAATTATTTTTTTCGTTTTGTTTCGTTTCATTGTTTTGTTCTTTGAATTTTTAGAAAACAATGTGCAAGAAACGAAAATATAATGAGAGAGAACTTATTATTTTTTAATTAGCTCTTGGGAAAATATGAAAAGAAACGTGCCCCATTGTTGCTGTGCGCGACTATAAACAAAATTGTGGTCTTCTACGATGTTAAGTACAATTTTTTTTCGTATTATTTTATAAGACGATGGAGATAAAAAAGAATATCGAAAGAAATTTGTAGCACCAGATTATTTTCACATTAAATTGAAAAGTCCGGACGTTAAGCAAAGAACGAAAGGAGGACCCGTACGAGTGTATAGTGTACAACGTATTAGCTAGTTGTCCCTGGAAGGCAAATACCTTCAAACTACTCTGCAACACTGCATCTTCTGATCATTCCATTTAAACTCGTCCCTTGTTAGCATTTTGTTACAGCAATTTCGAAACAGTTCTACCTCAATCGGATGAAATGTACTCGAGATATCGTTAAGATACCTTCAATGTGCGACCAAATAGCTCGACTCTAACTCACTCTACCGGCTCTAACTTCTGGTTTTGTGATTCTAGATTGGTGTAGTCAATACCTTTTATTTGAACCGATTATCAACTTTGTACGCGCAATAATGCTGAAGATTTTATGCGAGAAATCCCAACCAGATCTAGAAAGTAGCAATCGATCCAGTCGTTTAGTGTTTACAAAAGTTTGATTTTTCAAAAACTCTAAGTGATGAGAATTTTGGTGCCAATTGGGATTTTCTTAAGCTATTCAAAGGTCTAGGACATTTCGAGATTTAACCTGTGACAGACGGCAAGCATATCAAAAGTATTTTCATCGGGTCTATTACTTCTCTTTATCAAATTATTTCAGATGTTGATTTCAAATCTTGCACTTCAATTCTTTGAACACACATTTGCTATAATAAAAATCGAATCAGCCGTAGAATTTCATTTAATTTTCTTCTGCCTCATCGATAACATATGTACAGCCGTCTGTAACAATGTCATCTGTTTCTGTATCTGAGGTAACAAGAACACTTAAGAGAGAGATAGAAAACTCAAAAAGAACAATAACGACAATTCACGAAACAAAACTGAAAAAACAGCAAAAAAAAATCTCACTTCCCGGCAATGAACGAAATATTTATTCGAACAGTTCTCTATCAAATAGCCTCAATGCAAGCAGCACCTACTCTACGGGGAATAGCGGCCGAGTATAACTGACCCAAAATTATAACGGTTGAATTTCAGGTTTACGGACAAAGCGATGATGTAGGGGCGATTTGTTCGTTATCTGAAATAATGATCTTCCATAAATCGATTGGACCACAGGAAACATCTGGAACCATCTGGATGCTGTTCCCCGTAAAGTGTGTGTTGTTTGTACCGAGTCGCAGCCACTAGAATCTCACTTTGCGAGAATCTCTACTTTGGTAGTAAAACTATCAAAATCAATAAACGTGGAATTAGATGGGAGTGCTGGACGCTAGCTCTAACCGATCAAGCATAAATTACCTGTATGTGTGAATAGCCCGTTACTAAATCCTAACATGTAAACATCAGAGAATGATAACAGGTGGCGTTGCTCCCGCTTCACGACAATTCTATTATCCTGACAGACATGACGACAAAAAGCTTCCCCACACTCAGGGATTCCAATTCGACGTATTACAAACGTAAGAGTGAAAGCATTAGACCCTCGCACTTCGTACGATTCTCAAAATATAATTTGTCAGGAGCGGTAAATGTTTTCATCTAAAAATACGCACGCAAATTAATAAAGGAAAACATCAAAGTTAAAATAATAAGAAGACAGCAGAAAATAAGTTAGAAAAAATTAAATGGCAGTAACGAGAAGCGCTTTAAAAAAAGAAAATCCGTCAATTTGTAAAAGTTAGCACACAGTAAATAGAAGCATTTACTCAATAATTTGTTTTTATCCACGCAAAAAGTTACTCCATCTGCCCCCACCCCGGCTCATACCTCTCCAAACTCATCATTTGTGCATACAAGCTTTTAACCCATTTTTTCCTCTCCCTCTATCTAAACTAAAGTTTTTCTCCTGGTTGAAAAAAAAACGGGAAGAAAAAAGAAATATTCAACTAACAGTTTTCATAAAGTTTTTCATGACTATCTACTCGTGTACAATATGAAAAGCACTTAATAACTAACAAAAACGGAATGTGTACAAGACCGAGCGAGATATAAGCGTCGTATATGCTGACAGTTTTAAAATAACGTATGAAACAACAGGAAAAGTGGAATGTTTTGATATGCACATTATAAACGTTTACATAAACAGGTAGCGAACTATGAAAAGGATACAAGAAAGGATATTACATTGCATGTTATACTTATTGCATGTATCATCCCACGTATATTGTACCATATTTTCAATGCCTTTGCAAAATACAACAAGGGTATTCCCATAAATGATACACGCTCGAATAGATATAACTTGAGCTTGTTGCCCTGTTTATGGGTTGGTGGGGGTCGTACACAAATGATGACGTCACGTGTTCTCATCAAATTAAATTCCTCATATTGACTCGACAAGTATGCACTTTTTGAGTCAATGGTGTGTCCTACTCTCCATTTAGGTAGAGCGTTTGAGGTATAGGACACAATGTTGACTCGAAGAATTGCAAACTTGTCGAGTTTCTAAGCATTTTAATCTGATGGCAACACTGAAAAAGAGTGACGTCATTTGTCCCGAAGTGTGGTTGGATCTACGTTTTATTCTCAATCTATGTGGTAGAGCTTCAAGTAAATACGTAGTTTTGAACTTTTAGTTTCGTTTGAACGATCCAGTCCAAAACGAGAATACCCCTATCCCCACAGCGTTCCAGTGGGAGTATATGAACCATTTTTCATTTTATTAAATTTTTGTAAAAGTTGACATTATGAAATGGTTTTGGGGTCTACTTGGCTGAATAGCTTGTGTGTTATGATCAACGTTCTGGGCCACGAGTGACGTTGATATTTTTCCGTTGTGTTTAATTAAGTTTCTGTGCATGTATAGGAAATGAAACCAAAGATCCTAAACGAGTGAATTAGTTTGATATATGAGATTATGTTAGAGAGTGTACAGCGGAAGTCATTCATTACATGAGGGTATCCACTCTGTGATGCAATCAAAAATGTGCTTGAAGGTAACAAGCTTTGGAAACTGTTATTTTGACGAGTGCATGGTTTGTGTACTGGAACCGAAGACAAAGGTGTCAGGAGGGTAGATACAATATTGTGTGTAATGTTCATTTCCGCATTAGAAAAAAAACATCGGTGACTAAATGAGGCTTTCAGAAATGATGTAGTCATCTGTTATTGACAACGTTGACCAAAATAATCGATTCAGCTTCACGCAGCATTCATTATAAAGAAACAGTTATTTCACAACAAATGAATTAGTAGACTTCGAAAAACTTTAAACAAATGAAGTATCAGAATAGCGACACGTCCTCCTGAGCGATAAGACTTTGAAAACACGAGGTAAACAACAGTTGAGAAAAAAAAAGAATGCGAAAGTATTATCGCACGCCTGATTTACCCGATTAACAAACTAATTACTTTACCGGAGTCTTATAAGATCATGAGCTGTAACTTTGTCAATCCGTCG
>JANTFA010148529.1:0-11418 GCA_026413405.1 Phytosciara flavipes | reverse complement strand
TCCTAAGTTATTTTCAACTAAGAATCTTGTAATTCCATTTGTCCACCTTTCTGGTGGTCTGCCTGGAGGTCTTGGGTCTATTATTTATTACTTGTGAGGTAGCAATGTTATGGCAAAATCGAACTCGCAAGTGTGCTTTCAAGCAACCTGCTGCATGCACCGGTAACTGTACTCTCAACTTAAGAAAAGCTGATACCGAAACTAGTTCCTTAAAACTCACTTGTGAATTCGCTTTTGTTGTCGAATCAATCGGTTACGTAGTTGAATTTCACATTCGCAATGTAATGGACCATTTCCGAATGGGTCATTTTGCTATGTAATGTTCAACTTTCGCATGAGACAGCGATTAACAGTAGTTCACATTGGATGCTGCGAAAGTTGTTACGTAAGGAAACCATTTTACAAGTGTGTTTTTGAGCAACAAACATTGATAACGGTCCTTTCAACAAGTGTAGAGCTACACTCTTGTCGAAAAACAGTCATCGATGTTGCCCAAAAACACGCAAGTGAGTTTTCTTTTGTCTTAAAACTCTTTCCAAATTAATGAATTACGTAGCAGCATCCAACGTAGTCTGGTTTACTGCTTTCCACATGCAATAGTTGAAATTCACTTGAAAATTCCTGAGAAATGAACCGAAAATGTCATGTAATGGATCATTTTCCCAAGGGTATGTTGAGTTCAACTTTCGCATGAGGTAGGCAGTAAAATAAGTAATTCAGGACAATTTGAGAGACTCGCGAACTCTTTCGTGTGTTTTAGGCAACTCGCTTTGAAAACTGTTCTTCTGACTCGTGCATACTTCGTCTTCGACTCGGATTTTCAAACTCTACAGTTGTCGAAATAACACTTTGGAGTAATACACAAATGACGTCACGCCTTGGGGAGGGGGTGTTCACCAAAATACTCATTTTCGAGCTAGTCTTGGTATTCTCGTTAATTTTGAGCTTTTTTTGTCAAAATTGGTCATTTTTGGAGGAGGGATCGAAAATTCTGATGTCATTTGTGTACGACCCCTTTCCTTCTTGCTTAAATACATACTCGTGAGTTTGAATCTTATCAAAAAATTGTATCTCATGGATCACTTCAGCCGCATCCAAAGTAATCTACTATTTTCCCATTACCCCATTACCTACTTCCGAAGTATTTGCCCTTGGCAATTACCTTTTTACATAGCCATTCCTTGTTAATGCTTTCAAACGTGCTACACCAATTACCACCGTGAGTTACTCCTCGAATTCTCCAAATTTAGTAAAATAAAATCATTCTGCTGTTTGCTGTTCTGCTATTTATTGTTAGACCGTTGCATGTAAACGAGGGCTCTCCGACGTCCCCAAAAACCGTTCTCAGTGAAAACGTTGAAAACACGCAGCGTAACAATATTCATATTTTCGTACCATTTTTTATACCTAAATGACTTGAATGAATACACACATCTAGTACAGTGTGTTCGTTTTAAACGTCACGAAACGCGTGTTCTTTGTTATAGTATTATCTCTATGTATAAAGATGCGGCAGCCGATCGTTTGTTGCACATAGGCGGACCGAACTTTTCTTAACTTCAAATTGTTTAAGACGTCATGCAATAATGACGTCCACCTTTTTCAGTGCTGACAGCATATTTGGATTATCAATATCTCGAGAACGATGTGTGATCTACCCTCCTAATTAGGGGATCTATTCAGGCGGTAGAACAAGTTTGACTTTAAACAATGTCTCTTTGTCGAGATATCGATGATTTAAATATGCTGTCAGCACTGAAAGAGGCGAACGTCATTCTTGCATGAACCCTAAGCAGTGATTTTGCTAGGACAAAATGATTCTTAAGTCAATTTGTTATTTAAGGACCATTCACCTATTACGTCACACTTTTTCAGTGCTGTCAGCAAATGGGAATATCTAATAACTCGTCTAGTATGCACTATTTTGAGTCAATAGTGTCTCATATCTCTATCTAGGAGGTGTATTTGGGGCGAAAGGACACACTATTGACTCAAAGAAGTGCATATTTGACGAGTTATTAGACCGTTGGATATGGTGGCATAAGGGATTGTACACAAATGACATGACGTTTTTTCAGTGCTGTTAGCAGATTGGCAACACTTATAACTCGAAAATTATGAACTTTTTCAATTAATAGTCTCCCACCCCCTAAAAGGAGGATGGAATATAATCCTGACTTGAAAAAGTGCTTAATTGCCAAGCTATAAGTCTTTCTAATCTGCTGACAGCACTAAAAACTTCACGTCATTTGTGTGGGACCTCTAAGACACAAATTCTCAGCTTTTCTGACCCCCAATTGCTTCAAATAGCCTATGAAACTACACGAAAACATCTTCTTCCCTTTGAGCAACATCCTTTGAGGATATAGCGTCATCATCGCTTTGACAAAGACTTTAGTTTTCTTATCTTTCGCCCTATTGTCGGCCAATGCCAACGGCCGGCTGTACCGTATCCAACCGGTTCAACGTGAACGATTATGAAGTGGTGTTATGTTTATATTTTTTTCTTCTTCCTCTCCTTTAAACTATTATATGCTTGTCAAATCGTGCTCGAAAGGTTGTCTCGTGCAGATATAATAATTTTCTTAGTTTCGTTCATAAAACCGTTGTTTGTTGACGTAAACATATCGACAACGAATTCAGTCGGTAAATGTTATTTTTATAAAAAAAAAATTTTACATTTGAATTTTCTATTAATAAACGATTTGCTCAAAAGTTTAATTGACTGATGTCTGTGTATACGTTCTACCTATAGCGAGATATCACTCTGCTGTGTGTACACCGAATAAAATGTAAATAATTCGAATAAATTGCTCTTGCGATACACTATCATAGGACACTATCATATGGCAAAATATTCGACAAATTCGGCTTTTTGTAAAACAGAGTGGAAGTTATCGGTTGTTAACAGTTTCAAGTGGTTCCCATGTACATGTTCAACATGAAGTGTCGATGAGAATGTGGTGTCTTGACCTTAACGCACTATAATTTTGTGTTTAGAGAAAGACAAAAAAAAAATAGATTCCTCGAATGCACAGACAATTCTAATAGATGCAGGAAATGTTATTTTGGTTACTGTCGGTTCGAAAGTGTTAGGTTAATTAGTAGATTTTAGCAGCGAGTGGTTTTTGTTTTTCCGTTTCGGATGGTGGCAATAGGCCGACCGTAAATTTTAAACAACACACACACACAGCCAGAGACAGACACTCTTTGATCTTCATATTTTCACAGAAACGAAAAATTTCATTTAAGTGAAACTGAATTCTCCGGTCATTTAAGACACATGCATTGTTGTGAGAGACTAATGACAGTTTTGTTGAATATTGTCTGAGTGATTCACGGTTGACAATCAGAACACCTTGATATTGCATTCAGTTTCTGGAGTTCCATAAATCTCAACCTGCCGCTTTGTACGATATCAGTACAAGGAAGATCTGTACATTGCTTCCCGAAGTTCTGAATTCAAAGGAAACATAAAACATCTGCTTCTTACATGTCATTTCTTGATACAAGGTCGAGGGCAAGGTCGACATTCATATTGGATCCGAATTTCTATTATTAGTCCCACATAGCAATGGAGTTCATTTGCCTCCAGCACGGATAGACTGTGAAATAGAGCATTCGCTATACTCACACTGGTGTTGGCTATATTCATTTAGCCCTGTCGTATCCCTCTCGTTTCTAAGTAATACAAAAACGTTTCCTGCAACATATGGAAGTGAGTTGCAACTATCACTTCCGTGGGGTGGATTGGGTAAACGATTCTCGTTTTAATTGAAGTAGTGGGACGAACAAACAGAACCAGCTAGTCCAGCACATATTGTAATGGAAGGCTCGTCTTTTCTTCTATTTTTAGAGACCCGCATACATAGCGACAATTGCTTGCGACTAAATTTGGCGAAACTCAAACCAAACCAAAAGAAAACTAACTGAAAATGAGTCTCGAGTCCATCAAATACAGTAACGGAACTTTGGAAATATTGGACCAGCTCCTATTGCCCGTCCAATCGAAATATGTGGCCGTGAAAGGGGTGGAAGACGGATGGAAAGTCATCAACAAAATGCAGGTGTGTGTAAATGGAAATGTTTTGCATAGACTTTTCAACCCCCAACAGTCCCCACATGCAACCAAAGAAACCAAAAACTTTTTCTCGATAAGCATATCAGAAAACCATTTCATTATCTCTTCTCCGAAGAAATCAACTGGATAGGAATGTGGTTATACGGTTCACCATATTGTATCATTATCACATTTGTGTATATATATCCGACCGAGTGTTCTGTTGAACAAAGATATAAATGGCTGTTTACAATTGGTTTTAGTGAGAGAAAAAAAAATTACTTTCAGTTAACCACAACTTTGTTAACATTAATTCTATTGATAAGGAGAAACTTATCATCTCTTTTCGTAAAGCAGAAATTATATATTGTCACGGTTGTTAAGTTAAAAATATTACACACACAGCAATGACAGTGGTGTAGTCTCGGCATTTAATTTAGAGAAAAAAAAAATAGATGAAAAACGCAACAACTAACCGAAAATTCTTTATCTAGCAGATTATTTTGGAAGATGTTCAGGCCTTTTAATACGCGCAACGTGTATTGCACGTGTTTTCGCATAATGGTCGGATGTTTATTTTTGGATTAGGTTGAAGTAAATTTGCGATAACAAAAATTCACAATTAAGTGGCGCGAAAGCGATGGTGGGCGCGTATCTTTTGGACTGTATTATGCTCAGGTGTAGAGCTCAATCAGCGACTCATTTTAATCATTTAAACCGGAACTAGTTCAGGTGGTTGACTGTCGTAAAGCATACATTTTAAAATGACACTATACGTGAGGCACGACCACGACGGATTTCAATCCGTTCAGGTTCAATCTGAACGAAACTGAGCCCGAGATTTGTCCTTTCAGATTTCTATGACAGTGACACACAGTTCTTAGGTTTACTGACCAAACGGACTAAATATAATGGCTCACCATCGGGCGAAATGCATATGATCAAACAAATGAAGTAAAAGAATTCGAGTAAAATTGGTTGATCCAGTCTTGTCAACTCTCACATAGCCAATGCTTGAATCATGTTCAGGTTAAGGCACGAAATCGGTTGGCATGAAAATTCAGGTCAGGTCAGGTAATCCTGCCCTGACTTGGACCTAAATTTCCGTATAGCCTGTCAGATCCAGGTACATCTGAAACGTTCCCTGGCAGGTTTTAGGTTAGATTTGATCTGACCACTTTACTTAGGTTTCAGGTCAAGTGTCAAAATAGGATTCAGGTAAATTCAGGTCAGGTTCCCAGGTCAATAACCCTAAACTCAATCCAAAATTTGTTGCTCACACAGATCGAGTTCAGATCAGATTGAAGTTGAGAATAACCTGAACAACTTTGCTCTGGAAATTTCAGATTAATCTGAACGCGAGCTGCATTAGCAGAGCTGGAGCAATAAATTTCAGGTTCAGTTTAAAGGTACTGAGGAATTAAACTAGGGCGACCTGAATGACCTGATCCGAACCTTTTCTATGCGAGAGTTTTTCGAAATTTTGGCCTTTGTTGACTAGACTTGATGAACTGATTTTACCAGAAATCTTTTACTTCATTTGTTTGATCATGTGCATTTTGCCTCATAACAGAACGTAGATCTGAGCTGTGCTTATTTTTTCAGTCAATATCGTCAAACAGATGGTTGTATGCAATGGCATGCCAGATCACAGTTCAAATGTTACAAAATAATAGTCCGACTCGACATCCCAATTTCTGCCACATATCTTTTTAATCAGAAAAAGAAAAACTTTAAATTTCGCTACAATTTGGCGTCCATATATTTTAGGTACGTGGAGCACCTGCGATAGCGATTGTTGGATGTCTGTCATTGGCTGTGGAAATTTATGGAGAAACATTCGATTCAAAGAAGTCGTTGCGGCAAGAGATCGAAGGAAAATTGAACTATTTAGTATCGGCAAGGCCAACAGCTGTAAATATGAAAATAGCTGCGGATGATTTAATGGCCTTAGCTAATAATTTATCGAAAAATGATGAGATTAGCGTTGATGAGATGAAGCAAAAGTAATTTTCTTTTTCCGATTTTTTTTTGTTTGTTTTATTTTTAATTTTTGCTCAATATATTGTGTGTCTGGTTGCGTGACATTTTCGTGGATATTAATCGTTTTGGATGTACGGTTTCCGTTTGTATTTTTAGATTTTTACAATCGACAGAAGATATGCTACAAAAAGACATTGCCGATAATATGATGATTGGTACCAATGGGGCGAATGCAATTTTGGCTGATGTCACAGGTGATGGTCCAATTAGATTACTTACACATTGCAATACGGGATCACTGGCCACAGCTGGGTAATGCATTTTGTTATGATTTCACTCGTTTTACAATAAAAACAGAAAACGAAATTGTCTGGGCAGTATCGTTGATCGATCTACAGACTCGTAAGATCATTTGACATTGCTGAATAGTGTAGGGATTGTGAAGATGAAGAAGACTGAGATTTTATTTTGTAGACCCATTCATCAAAATTAGGGTAAATGGATTCTCATATTCTCCATTGTTCTCACTAAAGGAGTGGTTTTCTCACCCAAAAACTTTATTTTTCTGAATCTATTCTGTAGTTTGATAAAGCTCGGAACAGGTCCGGTTTTACCCTCACGTGACCTGAATTACCTAAATATAGTGATCAGTTCAGAACTGACCTGAAACATGTCTGGTATACAGTAAAACCTCAGGTGCTGTTCACATAATTACGTCACACTATTTTATGGAATTTTCGACCCTACCTCTTCCTTAACACGCAAAAATTCGTTAAGACCTTCACGTTCTGCTGACACTTCTCACTTTCCTCTCATAATGTGTCGTAACATGTGAACAGCCTCCCACCTGACAGGTAACAGAAGCATCAGGTTAAGGTCAGGTCCGCTTTATAAAATTACCTGACCTGTCCTGAATTGTGCGGTCGAGTAGTTCTCTGACCGCTTCCGAGCCTTTGAGGATCTAATTTTTTGCCCTTCGGCCCGAGCTTGGAAATTTTTTTTATATTTCTGGACTGATGTTGGGATCAGCTCGAGTTGTTGTAGCAACTGGCTTACATTTTGTTAATAATCCGAACAAAAGAAATCCAAAGTTGAAAGGAAGACACGTTCACGGAAAGTAATGCATGAGTCGCATTGCCTCCCTTTACGTCGCCGTTCAGAAACTGCGCATGCGTAATTCTCTGTAAGCATGCGCAGTTTCTAAACTGAGAAGTCAATGCAGTTAGTGCGACAGTCGGCGTAGTTCGCCGTTTTAGCAATGCTTGGAGAGAGAATTCTCTCTCTGTGCAGTGAAACGGCAAACTAAAGGGATTGAATGCGATCCAAGCATAAGACGAGCATGATAAAGCTGATATCGCAATCACTGAGTTAACGTCTTCGTTTTAATAATGCGCAGGGACAAGTAAAACGAAATGAGAAATGAGCATTTAACTCATCTTTATACTTATTGCTTCACTGACTGGCGTGCCTACACAGCTTCACGTTCGTGCCTACCATTTCTCTCAATATTAATTCTTCTGCCCCGCTGACTGTACAAAAACCGTTCGGATGACAGAATTTTCGTATACCCAGTTCCATTGACTTTTCTCATTCATTTGAAGTAGAAAATTAATTTCCCTATCACATGCTACGCTCATCTCGCACACACGTTTTGAAAAAAGAATTGAAGAAAACCGACCGCGGATCATTTTTAATTACCGCAAAATATTATCTCACATTCAAAACTCATAAATCACTCACATTAACAATATCATCCGAAAGTTTGAAAATTTGGATACTTTTCAAGTATTTGAAAGCGATTTAATTTTTACTAATTTTCTCATCTGTTGATGTACTACCGCACTAAACATCTCTCGGCGGTGTATTCATATGATGATGTACATGTCCAAATTCATATGGTGCATTTATTGTGTTAGATATTCAATCCCATGCCGAAATAATTTTAGAAATTCTGTGTGAGTGCCTTCCTCGATGCTCTCTTACATAATTCAGATTAATAAGATTCAATTTGCATTCATGACATTTTTCATAATTAATTGGTTTGTCAACAATTGCCGTGCGATGTATTCTCTATGGGTTGCATTTTGTGTGCGAGATACTTTGTTAAATTAATGGGATTGTATTAACAACGGGATGATATCTTATACGTAGATCGATTCAACTATGTGGCAGAGAGAGAGCTCACAACTTAATTAAGATTGATGGGTGTACTTGAAAGTTTAACCACACAAAATTTGCGCCCATTTCTTGTTTCTCTAAGAGAATGAAACAAAATTATCGAAAATATTTTATTGGCTCATGGTGCGCATTCGAATTTCACCATTCGGTGTATAATAATCTGTGGTGTCCATCAGTTTCTAAGAAATATGTAGAATGTCGATCTGCAAATAGCATCAAAATATTGTGTATAATAGGCGCAGTGTGCATATAAGATCTTCAAATTTAGTTGAAATGGTTTTTGGGATGACTTGTTGGTTTTGTAGAATATTCAAAAACAGAATTCGCTAGGTAGATCATCATCGGAATCGTTTCAAGGTCTTGCATACGTTTGGGACAGTCCGTAACATTATTTCTCCTACTTCTCTCATTCATCCATTCGTTATGGAGAAATGAGAGAAGTGTGTGAAGTGAGAGAAATAAGAAACGATGACGTTAATAAATGTTACGGGCTGTAGGTCTCAACGAAGTCATTGCCACCATAAGAACTTTCTAGTTTGAGTTTTTCCTGTACAGTCGAAGAAATGTGAACACCGGCGTGTTTCTAATATGAAATTTGTTTGTGATTCACAAAAGTTGTCAAATAAAAAACTAGATTTTCATTTGTTGTTTGCTACGCGCACTCGACCACGAACTCAATAATCTAGATTTCCATTTGCTAAGCAAAACATGTGAATTATAAAATACAAATAACAGCCACGTCACTTTTCTTCGAAAAGTGTAAGATTCTGAAATAGGAATAGCTCCAATAATTTCGAACTTTGGAGCCAGCCTATCGCTGTAATCTTTCCAACCGTCGCAGGCTACGGAACTTACATAGTGTATGGAGGCAGTTTCATTCAGACGATTCTCCCCTGATGCAGTTTCATTCAGACAATGCCCCCCTAGATGGTTGCGAAATTGTTGTCTGCCTAAATTTGTGGGAACTGCTGCCCGCAGTTGGCATACTTTTGATGATTGCTCATTTTTTAGTGCAACTCTTCAAGGTCTTAGGACCAGTGCAATGACGTCTATAAAGATCGAGAGGGGGTTTGAGGAAATGAAGCAAGCCGTGTTGTAGGTAATGGGAAATATGTGAAGGTGGGGAGATGGGCCACCAAAGAGCTTGAGAACCATGTTGACGTCAATATTGTGATCCAAGTTATTGTGGTCGGTCGGTACCTTTGACCTAAATGAACGCACAGCATCGATTCCGATTTAAATCGGCCTTAGTATTCTGGTTACATGTAAAGCGTTTGTCTATTGTTTATTCAATTAGTCTATGGTCCGTAGTGAAGCTGTTAACGAATTTATCAGCAACAATTAAGAGTGACTTTTCGCTTCTTTTGTAATACATAGCACTTGACGCAAGATGAACACGTCATCAGCCTAGTGTACAATTTCAATTATTCCAATGCTAAGAATCTTCTGTGACTATCGTTAGATGTGCTTGATCGTTGAACCACGAGAAGAGGAATGCCGGATGAATAATTTTTGTATGTTCCATTACGTTTGGGCAAAAGTTCGCGCATCATCATTTCCCACTCAACCTTCTAATTCAATGTCCTGAATTACCAATTTCCACGTTTCCTCAACTCAACTCAACTAATTTCTTGAAAATATTTACAGATATGGCACGGCTCTAGGGGTCGTTCGTAAAGTTCATGAGCTACACCGTCTCGGTAAGATCTCTGACTACTGATATTTCCTTCAATGCAATTTCTGAAGACGAAATCCAATTTTTCCCTTTTCCAGAACATATTTACTGCACCGAAACTCGGCCATACAATCAAGGTGCTAGATTGACAGCATACGAACTGGTTCACGACAAACTTCCGGCAACTTTAGTGCTAGATAGTATGGTCGCTGCTTTACTTCGATCCAGAAATATTGCTGCGGTCGTTGTGGGCGCAGACAGAGTGGCTGCAAACGGTGATACGGCCAACAAAATTGGAACTTATCAAATAGCCGTCATAGCTCGCCACCACAATGTGCCATTCTATATTGCGGCCCCATTGACGTCAATTGATTTAACTATAGCCAGTGGAGACCATATAATTATAGAAAAGCGACCGGATCGCGAAATGACGCATGTTGGTGAACATAGAATTGCCGCACCAGGTAATGCCACCAAGCCAAATTGGAAATGGATTTGATTGAAATGAAATTTTGATTTTCATCTCACTTAGGTATTGGTTGCTGGAATCCAGCCTTTGACGTAACACCAGCTGAATTGATAACTGGCATCATTACGGAAAAGGGTGTTTTCAAACCAGCTGAATTGTGCGATCGTGTAAAGGAAATCATTGAATCGACGAATACATGAAGGCTCGGGAGCCATATTGTGTTTACATCGAGTGAATTGTAAAATCAAAATTTGTAAAGGAAAACGAAAAACAAAAATTCAAAATTTCTAGGGTGGCATGAACTTGTTCTGTAGATTTTGAAATTTCATTAAAAAAATATTTATATTTTTGCAAGAAAAAAAAAAGCGGAAGAGAATTTCATTTGATGCAGAGATGAGTCAGGAACACGGTTGACACAAATTGCAGCTTGCAGGATGTTTGCCTTAGTTGCGTCATGAAGTGGAAGCATTGATCACAAATCACAACATTGTTCCAAGGTGAGACCAACTGAAATCAGAATCTATCGCTGCTAGAAAAAGTTGAAGTGGCCATTTCAGTCTTGAGTCGAAGCACTGTCAAAGGCTAACAAAGCCTGAATCTACTTCCGTGTGAATGATTATCTGATGTGTAGACCGTGCTTCAATAAGGCCCTTACCAGGCCATTCACAAATTACGCACGCTCCAGATTCGAAACTTTAGACTGTCCCTCCCCCTCACACGCCAAAATGTATGGAGCGTACGCTTTTGTCAGACTCCATCCTCCTGTAGAGCATGCCTAATTTGTGATTGGCCCATTGCATTCTATGACTCTTGGAAAAATGTTCTGAAATGAGACTGTAATACTATGAGTGAGCAAGGTCGAAAAATTGATAATTCTCCGGATGCTCTGAACGGTCAGTGTAGGCAAGCTCTAAATCGGAATATGATAGTTGGCGTTATTAACAGAAAGAGAAATGAAAACCAATGTGAAATTCTTCAATTAAACACTCGCATGCAAGTCTTTATATTTTATTCGGGTGCAGAAAGTGTTTTCAAGACGAAAGTTATTCTACG
>JANTFA010148528.1:0-21350 GCA_026413405.1 Phytosciara flavipes | reverse complement strand
TTGCATTATTTTAATGTGATAAAAAGATCTCTCATCTACTTTGTCAAGGAGTTGTATACACACATGCACACAACATGCCAGTAAACCTTTAGTAAAAGGATGGCAGATATATCTGAACGTTAGAAGCGTGTTAATAAACATGAAAGCACCTAAATTGTGCAGTGTAAAAATTTTACCCATCGCTTTTTTCTCTAAATGGCATTTTTTCTAAAGACGTTTGAGAGTGACAAAAGCATTAACCATCAAAGGGATGATTTTTTCTTCTATTTTTGCAGGAATTTTTATTTAGTTTTTTGTTAGAACGGCATCGGTACACGGCGTACGTGTACTATTTGAATTGAAAATGAAACACTTATGACTGAACGCTTCTTAGATTAACTGAAATAGCATCAGAGTTTGTAAAATGTCATTGAAATAAATTGCGGATTGAGAAATAATTAGAGAAATTGTAAATATTTTTAATTAGCGTGTTTGCCATCACATCAACATTATTCTGCATTTTGCGTGTAGAAACTTTGGAATAAAAGGTTAATCTGCTCTTTGACGAGCAGATTGAAATGAAATTACAAACGTTACTGTAGAGATAATTAATAAAGGAAATACACCTCGATTCCCTTCAGAGATTTCCTATTTCAAACTCAGAGAAAAGCTCATCTCAATGAACTAGCTACATTCCAATTAGAGTTAATCGGTGCTGATAAGTTTAATTTCTCGCGAGAAGATGTAGCCTCCCTTGTGTGTCCAGGACCTGGACTCCAGGTAGCTCAATCGATAGAGCGTTGGCATCAAAGCCGATGGTTCTCGGGTTCGACTCCCGGTATAGACATTATCCATACGGTTTTTCCTAATCATGAGGATGATCAGTCCATGCTATAAGCTTATACTTGCATTGACGGTTCATTGGGGTAGATTCATTGAGCGTTTGTCGAGTTATCATTGCCAATAATCATAAGCATATTTTCCATTCGAACAAAATATTTAGCTTGGGAACTTACCACGACTTTTGGTGGCGGAAGCATTTTTTTCATTCGAACAAAATATTTAGCTTGGGAACCTACCACGACTTTTGGTGGCGGAAGCATTTTTTTCATTCGAACAAAATATTTAGCTTGGGAACCTACCACGACTTTTGGTGGCGGAAGCATTCTTTTCATTCGAACAAAATATTTAGCTTGATATATAAAATATAATGACACATGACTAACGACCCAATCAACATGCAGTACAGTCCCAGTCGCCATAACATTCATGTCTCTGGCAGTACATCAAATATCTATTGCTGTATCACCGCCTTGAGTTGTACATATTACGTTCACTGAATGCATAGTTTTATTCTTCATTCGTCTTTGTTCGAACCACCAAACACTTTGTCTACCCGGATTATGATCGTTGCTGTACATACATTACAGAAAAATCCAATACTTATTTCGTCTTCACTGGGATTGTGGTCAATAACAAATGTATTGACTTGCCTGCAGCCTAAGAAAGACGGGAAAAGTGAATAAAAAAGATCCCAGCAACAAAAACGACGTATTTCAACCGGGTATATTTGTAGGTAGATATTTACGAAACTACCCATCCGCAAAGTTATCATGAAACCGTTTCCATTTTAAAAACAATTTCCATATAAACGATTCTCGTATCCACTCAATTAACATGAACTAAATCACCGAAAAACATTAGTTACCCGCAAATATCCGAAAGATATAGTATGGTGGACCAGAAGGGTGCAACGCATTTAAATATTTCTCACTTGACATTATCAGCGACTGGCCATTTTGTGTGTAAAACCATTTTATATCCGCCAAATGAATCCTCCTGGAAAATTATAATGAAAAAAACAAAAAAAGCCACCAACCTCTTTGGGGAGATGCAGAAAAGGCTAAAGATTTTTTTCCATTCCATTTTTTTTGGTTTGTTTTTTCTGTTTTTGTATATACAAACCATATCTACCACATCATTCCTACCTTTTCCTCTCTCTCTCTCTACGTCGATATTATAGACTTCCCCATATAAGGTTGTTGGTGTGATTTATCCACCCTTTTTTCACGTTGCCGTATAGACTCCATTTCGTTAGGTTATGCATTGGCACGATCAATTTTTTATCAAAATTTTTTTTTCGCTGTCTTCTCACACCACAATGCCATTTCGTTTTTGTTGGGCAAGTTTTTGTTTTTTTCCCAACCAAATTTTTATATGTACTCGAATAAATCGTATAGCAGCCACGAGTGATTAAAAATGTTTATTTAAAGTTTACATCCCTTTACTTATGGGAAATATTGTCGTTGTGGAGTGGGGGGAGAAATTTTTATATTTATTCTAAAAAATGGGGATGACTTTTTATGCGTACAAAATACAACTCTTTATGATACAGAGGCAGAAAGTACAACGAGAGAAGAAAAAAAGCACGACAAAAGGGTTAATTTTTTCGGATTATCAATGTTAAACCACTGCGTATTCTTATGAATTTGTTTTTTTTTTGCTCGTACTCTCTGTTGTCGGTTGAACGTTGGATTATAATCGGTTTTTATAAAATATAATACGTGGAAAGCGAACAAAAAGCATATCTAATTTCTAGAATAAAAATTTAAGGTGGACCCGTACGAGTAGTGGACGGCATATAGCTAGATGTCCGTAGAATATACACATTGTATAAGACTACTCGGCAACACTGCATCTTTAAACTCATCCCTTGATGAAATTGCTTACAGCTAGTTCGAAAGTCTCGTACGAAGCCTTGTTCATAAATTAAACTTAAAAACACTAAGATCTGAAATGGAGGCTAGCGGTCATTTTCCTATGTCAGTGACCATTCATAAATATCGTCTTCACTTCAGTGTTGACAGACGAGGTTAGAACTTGTAAAATATGTGTTTTGAGAAGTTAATTTGATGCTCTTACCCCCTATTCTGGGGTGCATTTTTGATTTGGGGTGGGGCTCGATCATGCATTTGACACTTCGAAATTTCATGTTTACCCAGTTGTTAACCATTTAACACAAGTATGGCAACAACGACTAAATAGCGTAGTGGTTAACTTGTCTGCTTTCCGCTGAACAATTGAAGTTGTCAGTGGTGCGAGTTCGATTCGCAACTGTGACAGAAAAAAGACTGATTGTCAGACCGATGGCATACAAAACACAGCTGATTGAATTAGTTCGAGTCTGTGGTAGTTGATGGAGAAAGCTTTTACACGGCTTGCCGGCAAAGAAATTGTTGGTAGAAGCTGGCATTCGACTCCTACTAGTTTCGCTCCTTAGGATACATAGATGGGACTCAACATCGATGTAACTTGGCGAAACTAGTAAATGATTATCTAGCCTCTGAATCAGCAAAGGGTTGTTAGGACGGATTATTATTATGGTAGAACTGTGAACAAAATTTATGAATGGTCCCTCACCAAAAACAATTCAATCGCTTCACGGTTTTCATTTACCTTTCGAACAAAAACCAATTTACGAAATGTTGGCAAAACACTAAAATCGACGGCGGAGTAGCTTAGCTTAAGCTCACTCTATGGACTCTAACTTCCGAGCCCAAGATCAGATTTTGACAAACTTTTTTGTTACTGAATTGGTGTAGCCAATACCCTTCATTTGCTTAATCTATGAACTTTCTGCGAGCAACACCGCTGGTAATATATGCGAGAAACCTCAACTAGACATCAAAAATAGCACTAATTCGACTATATCTCTGGATTGGCTCAAACGATTTTGCTCATCTTCAAACTTAAACTGGAATTGATGAAAAAAAAATCGAAGAAAAAAAGCCCTCATCAAGATTGGTTTCGTTTTACTCAAAGTATCCTCTTCAGACATTTATTTTATGGCTGATTTGGTATCTAGCGCTGACCACAGAACGTTTGTGCTTACTCAGGAATTCGAATTCAACGTGTTACAAACGTAAGAGTGAAAGCATAAGACCATCGTACTTCGTACGAGTCTAAGCAGAGTCCTTGTAAGTCGTAACTATTCAAGAGACAGAGAGAGAGAGATAGTCGGATCCTTGTTATCATCGTTGAAGCATGAATAATAATTATTCGCCGAATTGAAGTAATTAATTACATAAATTAACGAAATACTCGCACTTTTTCATTCTCTGGCTTCTTTTTTTTTATTGTTATTGTTTTAGGAAAAATTGAAGTCGTTAATTGTTGGAATGGTTTTTTTTAATTAAATTTTTTTCTCCTCTCTCTCCTCGCCACTGTGTTCTGATTATATAGTTCTGTTTGTTTGAAATAATTGAAAAGTTTATGTGCTCAATGGAAAAAAATGTTTGGATTAGAAATGGTTTGTTATCAGTCATGCGAATGGGGATGGCAATATTTTTGTTCTGTTCTGTATGCAGTACCTGGTTCGCTTGGATGATATTACCGGGTAATATTTCATTTGTATCATCATTTTGCACAGTAGATACTGAACGGTAATAATTTTCAAAGATAAATTTACATTTCACCGAACTGAGGTTGGTATAGTTTCCAATCATTGAAAGACTTTGTAGCACATACAGAATGTTATGAAAGGCTGAACAAACTATGGCTCACTATCGAAAATGGTTCTTTCTATCAAACTTCGTTAAGCTTCGACGGCACCAGCATTCAAATAGTTATTCACATAAGAGCCCGAACACAAGAAAACGTGACGTTTCTAACAAATTTGGTAATATTTTAACTTGCTTTGCGTGGTGCAGGGGAGAAGGAGGTGTGAATGTTAAACATTCCATAAAATATCGTAGACGTCATTTGTGTATGACTCTTAAAAGCAGAAAAGTTCAGTTTTCGTGTAAAAACTGTTGACTAGTCACCCGATTTCAATAAAAAAAATTTTCTGGTTCGGTTCACCCATCTTCGAACTTGAACTCACATTTTTGATTACCTTTCAGGAAAAAAAAAGTTTATCGAAATCGGAATTGATTTTCTCAAGTGGCATTTGGCGGACACCCAAGAAGGTTTGCCCTTACTCAGGAATCGAGAATCGCTTTCAGCTTCAATTTAAAAAAAATGACTCCACGTAGAAATTCTTCTTTGACCTGCAGATGGCAGGCCATTCAGATCTCGTTTTTCAGAATGCGTTTTGCTATTTTTTCTAAATTTACTTCCTTGAGCGATCCCCGACAGAAATAAGAAAGACTGACTATTTCAATTTTCAAAAAAACGCATGATAAAAAGATTCAGGGAGGCGCAAAATTCCTAGACGCTTCCAACAATGGTTTAACTGTTCAATTTATGACCATTTCGATGTAACCTCAGATTGGTTTGCGTCTCAAGCTGAACCTTCATCGAAGAGGCAATGCCTCTTAACAACTTCAAATTTTTTATAAGGAATGTATGTTCGCACAATCGACACGAAAAACTCTCTGTTGAAGCGATAACATTTCGGGATGTTTGAACAGTTTTATTTCTCTCAGAATAACAAAACCGATGAATACAACTTAAATATAGCGAACAAGAAAAATTCCAGATCGCCTTCTTTTTATGGAATTCGCAACAGTTGTTCAATTTTTATTTACCTCCAATGGAAGAGTGAAACTCAATCATGAGCTTAAAAGAATGGAAGAAGGAGAAATACAATCGGTATGATATTTGTACAAAACTAGACATAAAACTTACTACGTTGATCAAAGTTTCAAGGCAAGTTTTAGTGTCCATAGCATACCCATGAGAATGACAGAGAAGAATACTTCATTGTGCACCATATAAAAATGGATCATTTACTAGTGGCAAGTCAATTCAGTTTTTCCACTTGAACTAATCAAGTGGTTTGTGGTGCTGAAGTAAAGTCTTTGGTGAACGTTCGCATTATCGTTTCCTACGAAATTTGAAGGTATTTGAAAATGTACAAAAAACATTAAGCAAATTAAGAATTTTAAATAAATGAAAAAGTGAACCGAAATATTATTTCACTCCGTGGTTCGTTTGATTCGGGCTGTTCGCAACATTCTCATTTGCCAGATTTCATTTTAGTTTTTTGAAAAATTTTCAAGCACAGGAAAAATCAAAAACAATTAATTTGCAACAAAGACTTTTGCTAGATCTAAGTTTTAGAGTGAAATCAAAGTTTGTACTCAAAAATACCAGTCGATTCAAAACGCATCGACAATTTTGTAAAAAAATACGAAAAACTTTTGAACCGACAACACCTAACAATTATTAAATGAATCTTTCTGGTTACGTTGTTTCCGGCACATCAATGCTATTTTCAACAAATTCACCAACAAAAAACGCAAATCAAGAACAATTCTTTTGTAGGTAAAATGAAGTTGTGGCTGTGTGTACTCGTTGTATCGGTTGCAGCTCTCGCTCAGAGGTAATTGGCAAAAAATGAATCAAAAATCACTTCAAACTTTATGCGACTTTTCGCTGCTTTGCTTCCTCCTTTCAGTGAACCTCGCATTGAAAAACGTAGCGTGGCGTCGACTGCTTATCAAAGCGACATTTTGTAAGTTTTTTTTCGCCTTGAAACTGTAATTACGTTTCATCGAGCTAAAATTTATTGCTTTCGAACAGTAAGCCTGTCGATATCACTTTGGAAGGTCGATTTTACTGGGAGCTACTCTACCACATCGACAATCGAGGCCAGAACAATCCGTACAAAGAGACTCGAAAAATTACGAAAACGGTCACCACTAGTTTTTCTGAACTGAAGGATTCCGTACAGAAAAAATCCATCAATACTGCTACAAGTCTAGATGTTGGCGGGGTGTTTGATATCATAAGTGTGTCAGTGAAAGGGTCAATTAGCACAGAGGTCTCCTCCTCTTACCAGACAACTATCAACCAAAAAACTGAATCTACAGTTACGGAAGAGTTAACCAGAGAATTTACCGTTGGCGCTGATTCAATTGGTGAAATGTACAGACTTGTCTACGAGGGCCCGGGAGTCAGATTTGCAACCGGAACCATTTCGACCGATGGAAAACGTCCACTGGACAAAGTTTTCATTACCTGCACAGCTCAACAAGTTCCATTGATCAAGGGTATCAAAGTGAAGTACACGGACCAAAGCATCACCAGACCAGAAAACATTATTACGGAAACCAACGGTGGTGATCCCGATATAAACAGAGGATTCGGCGGCTATTATGTGTGGTTAATACCTGAATGGACCGGCAAAAAGGTGAGCATTGTTCTTCGCTAGAGTGTAATTCTGTGAAATTTCAGTTTTTGAAAATGCCAAAATTCTTGTTTCACGGATCAGGATGAGGCCGTGACGAATATACAATTTGTGGAGCAGAGACAGAGTAATGATGATTATACTGACTTGGCAGCGGGAGCTGGAGGAACAAACCGTTACTTGAAGATGCTTAGAGACACGTCTAAAACCAGAATCAAAAAAGTCGGCCTTTTGAGAACTCCAAACGGTCAAGGGGTTTCCGATTCAAAGAAATACGGTTGGGACAGATGCACCGACGACATCAACACAAACCGGGGTGGAGATTGTTTGTACTTGTGCTGGAACACAATTACTGTGTAGAGTTTGACTGTAGGTAGATTCAATTCTTTAATCTTCAATGATTTGTAATTTTGTCAAAGAGAAGAGTCCAGACAATTAAATGGCGTGAAACGTACCCACATTTCCCACATGACTTTCACTAGAGTTCCGTTTGTATGTGGCTGAAGAAGCTTTACCAACAACATTGGAAATCATTCCGGATAATTCTGTCAAGGCTTTTGATTGGTCCACCCGATATCAGAATAGTTGATGCTCAATACCCCGAGGTGCGAAACCTATTGCCACGGCAGTTCTAAGTAAACCAGGGAGGAGCTATTGTTTATCTTGAAAAAATAACGCCACAAATCATTTGTTCATTTGTTCGAACTATTCCGTTTTTGTTCGAAACGAGGTCTTCTACTTCATTTGCTACATCATAGATTTGTGTATAATAAGGGAATGCAATGCAGAGTGAATAGCTTATTACGGCCATATCATTGTGGATAACAGGTGACTACACCTTTTTTGAAATACCAAACGTTGTGATCGTCATTTGATTTATCATCACGTTAATATGTAGTAACGTGAGAATAGCTTCCACTGCAGCATCAGTGAGAAAAGGCATTGTAAGTTTTTGTTATAACTGTTATCGACCACTATGACAAAAATGACTGTTAAATTGCAGCTAGTGTTCTATTTCACAGTGAAATTCATGTTAAAATTAGTGAAGTACAAGATTTGGTATCCAAAAGCCGAAAATTAGTATGAATCGTTGATAGATGTATTACTCGTATCCTTGCAGTAGAGTATGCCGTTTCTGAATGGCTAGAGTTTAAGCAATGTTGAATTCATTACAAATACAATGAAATTAAATAGAAAACTTAATTATTGATTTAGTGTAGACATAAAAGTGTACTCAGCTCAGCTCATAAATATTCATCGCAATATTTGCGTCATAAATAGATTGAGCAAAGCAAAACCGGACCAATTCAAGCTCTCTCAACAACAGTCAAAATTTTGTATTTCATAAAAACCCCCCCTATTTTCCCTGATCGTGTCACATTTTCACAGAATATTTTAATATTTTAATTACTTCTTAATTTATGCTTGACGTGATTCGTAACTTTTTCCTCTGTGACTTTATTCAATAATTTTTGCCTTAAGTTGATTTCGGTGTTTTTGGCTTTCGAAACAAAATTAAAACGATTTCTATGATTTTTATGGAAAATGCGGAAATTTATATTTATAAACGTCTGCCTGTTCAATGAAACCAAACAATTAAATTTGACAAATTTTGGCGAAATGGGTGCCGTAAGATTTGGATTGGATTAATTGAAGAAAAGTGATGCGACTTCGTGAATTGTATATTAAAATGGAATAAAAGTTTTTCGCATTATAAAGCGAAACATTCAGCCGAAGTCAGAGCAGAGAACACTACATAAATTGTGTGCACAACAAAATATAATAATTCTCCACCCATACTTTTCATATATGCCACAATCATTTTCCCTTTTAGTTAGCAGGCAAAACACTGGGTTTTTGTACACATAAATAATTCTTTGCTCATATGAAGATTGGGACATGTTTAATTATTCCAGGGCGCTGTTACACAACAAAGAGTTCATTTAAATGAATAATGACGAAGGTAACCTTTGTTACTTCTTTGTGTTGTATAATCCCTTTCCAATAAAATATAATTCACATTCCTCCTCTGCCTCCCACACGCCGCCCCTTTCTCCATATTTGACGGGCTCACATATAGAATTTTGAATGGGCGCTGCTGCTGGTTTTTTTTCTTCTACTCTCTTGTCTCGTTCGTACACCGAAAAATTATTCCAGCGAAAATCTACAGACAATTTTATCTGCTGTGACAAACGTAAAGGACGTTCCCGCTCCACATAGAAAAATATATATTTTTCCGTCTAGTATTTCGAATGAACATTAATTCATACACGAACCGGCGATGAGGGAATTAGCCATGTATGAACATATATCGCCCACTAATCTGTAATTTTACATGCAAAAGTTGCTTGTTACACTCGTCCTCATACTATCACCCAGTGACTCGAAGTAGCCCTTTTTTCCTGTTTTCCAGTCCGCAGGCATAATAAGTACAAACCATGTATGTTCCACCAAAGAATTTATTATTTTTTATGATGTTTAAATCTATTGTGGGTATGTAAGCACTTTTTCCGGGTAAAATTGAAATTTTTAGGATCGTACATGCCAACTGTAGTAGTAGTCGGGGTGTAGGTTTTATGTAAGAACGCGTGTTCTGTCGGCTGTAGAATTAACATTAGACTTAAAGTTTATTTATTTAGGCGTGATGCTTGGCTCATCGCATATTATACGGGCGGAGGATATTATATTCTTCAAGCTTTCATTGAGTTGTTTCGTCTACGAACAAAAGTAACGAGTGTTTGTTTGGTGGAATTTCGAGTCAGCATTTAGATGGATTTATCTCTACTTCATAAATGGACTTTCCATGAAAAAAAATTTTCCTCAAACTGTACAGGAGAAGGCATCTTATGAAAGGCATACATTATCTTAAAACTACTTTGCAACACTGCAAATTTACTCGAAGTATGGGCAAAAAATACTAAGGGCCCAACACTTCAAGAGCACATGACCTCATTACCCGACTCCAATGAACTTTTTTTCGTAGTTTTGGACCAAAACTTTTGGTGTTGTCGAGAAAGGAATGAAATTTACTTTAGGCCCGCACTTTTAGACATCTAGCCGACGATCCACTGATCCAATTTCGTTAAACTTTTTTTCCTCGATTGTCAGTTCCATTTATTTCTTGCTCTATTTACACTTGGAACATGCATTTTTCCGTAGATATGCCAAAAAAACGACAAAACATTTGAGCTTAGGCATGGGCCGTTGGAAAACTTGACCTCACATTTTCCACAACCTTTCAGGAAAATTTCTTTATCGAAATCACATTCGATCTACTCAAGTAATCGTGATGACATACAGTCAGACGTTCATTTTATGAATGGCTGATTTGGCTTGTAGGGGTGACCACAGAGGGTTTGTGAGATATTCAAATTCAACATGTTAGAAAAGTAAGAGTGAAAGCGTAAGACCTTCATTCTTCGTTAGGGTATGAAAATAACAAAAACATGATGTGAGGATGGTCCACCGAAAAGGGTTTACAATCATTGCTAAAAGTACTCGTTCACACTAAATAGCCTCAATACAAACGACACACCCTCTACGGATAATAGTGGCCGAGTCAAAATGACCCAGCATTATAACGGCCAAATTTGAAATGTTTGGACAAAATGACTTGTTCATTTAAGAGAAATGAATGACACTTGCCATACATCAGTTTTCTAAAATCCAAGCAAAATTTCGACTCGGCCACTATTATCCATGGAGTGTGTGTTGTTTGTATTGAGCCTATTTAGTTCACACTAAATCCAAGTTCCACGTTACATACATCCAACCAAAAATAAAATCACAAGAAACCGCATGCCCCGTCAGTCCCGCACAGTTTGCATTGACTGTGAAATGTTGCCACAATTTGGTTAAATTGTAAAACGATTGCAATTAAGAAGAACAACATTTTCTCGTCAAATATCTTTCATCTTCCTATTTTATATAAAATGCAATAACATATTCGAGACGGCAAGAGTTGTAAACACCGCATTACACATTTAATTTGCCAAACCGCAAGATAATAATTGCAAAATTTACAATTAATTAAACAAGGAAATTTGTTAGTTGACTTCTGGTACCCACTTTTCTCTTATTTTATAATAAATGTAAGCTCCCCAGCAACACACACACTGTGTGATGTTGTTGCATTATTGTACGGGTGGGTGATGTTTGTGTTTCGGTTAAAATATTTTCTTGATGCGCTATACAACTGCAGTTACACAAATTTTATTCAATCTCTCATACATCCTGGCATTTTCACCAAAAAATAGACACACAATGGGAGAGGGTATAGGGTGATGAAGGAAGACTCATTCACTGCCAGAGCGAATATGAAAGAACTATGACTGACATAATGCGGTGGACGGTGTTTATAGAATTTGGTGATGCTGATGATGATGGTTGTACATCCATAGTAAGAGAGTTCATACTCCATATAGAATGGGGTGTGGAAGAATGGGTGGTGTGTGTGTGTTAAACAGCGACTTTAACAATTCGTTTGCTATTTAGTTGAAACGAAATTACCGGCAAAATTTACGGTTTACCGGACACGCTTATGATGAGTAATATTATTTGTTATTTGCTATGTTTTGTGTGTGTGTGCTTTTATGAGGACTTTCGGAAGAACAATATTATGTGCGATTTTAAACAAAATTACACAAAACTGTTTTGTGCGACTCTTGTTGTACTACTACTCTTTGGGGGCACTTGTTTGTGCACAATTTTCATTTTCCCATTTGATGTTTAAAATTGAAACGAAAATTGTTTTTGAATTGTATTTAAAGTTAATTTGGCTGATAAGATTATGGTTTGGGAATGGTTTTGTAACGAGAGGAGGGTAAAGAAATGCAAAATTCGCTTTTGTATAACATGCACACAAAACCGGTTTTGATACATGACTGGAGAATAGTTCTCATAATTTCAAGGGAGGTTGCTTTCCCACATATATATTGCAGACCACTGTTGCTTGACAAGATGACAAGTGAGTTCCAGTTTCCACTTGCATAGATTTAAGAAAAATGAAGTTCAGTTGATGTCAGCCAAATTTATATCGAAGTTTGCATCAGCCGAACTGTTGTAGCTCAATAAAAATTTGTCGGCTTGAGCAAAGTAGTTAAACTGTAAACTGCCCCACTAGGCCCTGCACCACCATATTTTCTCCCCGTAGGGACAGCTGGACTGTGATACTACACTTCCAACCATTTTCGTCACTTCCAACCATTTTCGTTAGTATCACTCCCAACACCATTTTCTTAAAGGCTTCCGATGTCTCAACCATTTTACATAATTTGCTGTTTCACGAATGATTGCTCAACATAGGTCAACTGCAAATTTTACACGTAAGAAAGTGTTTCTTTCAATATGTAGGCATTGCATGGTCGAAAAGAAAGACTGCAATACAGGAATTTCCGGAATGATTGATAGTCGGTGATCCTGTATTTCTCCTATACTGAAAAGTGGAACTATCGTTAGCTTCGCACCACACAATTGGTGTGGGAAAGCGGAGCTGCGGGAAATGAGATATCAAATACATTCGAAATTCGTTAATGATTTTTTATTGAAAGAATTACAAATCGTAAACTAACTGCAAGTCGTGGATTTTTTCGTTATATTCCATGATATACCCTTTAAACTCGGCGTATGCAATATTAGTTCCGATCAGTTTCCGTCGTCTCGCTTGAGACCTCCCTTCATCCAAGAATCTATTGCTGTTCGGATGGGTTACCTTTACCATAGACTCCGGGCACATATCGACTCGTTTTCGAACTTTTTCTAAGGCTTCTTGAATGCAAAGTATTGATTTCGAATCTTGTACTTCAATTTTTTGAACATAAACTAGCTACTTAAAGACTGGGTGACATCACCATTTCAGTGGTATGCTAATTAATGGGCGACAAAATCTGGAACCAATGTTGACAGTGGTAATGTCGATGAAAATGAAACTCATAAAATGGATGTAGACATTGCTGTTGGAAGAAATGTCGTTGACAGTGCGTAATAACGTCAAGATTGGAAAGTAAACGGTTCACCATTTTGCACAATGAATTTTGATTTCACTCAAAATATGTTAGTGGAGTAGTGGTCTTTCGATTGTTTTCTCGAACAAGATGATGTCTTCTTCATGGGTTTTTTTCTTCTTAAACCACAATACATTTCCTAAGGGAATATCGCCGAATTGCCATGAATGGTTGCGAAAAGGTGTCGCACCGAACCGACACCATTCATAATTGAAATTCATGATAATTAATAAACGGAAAGTCCTCTTTTCCTAATTAAAAACGTAAAATTTAATATTATTTGGCCGAATAAAATTTTCACTGGTTAACAGTAATTAAATTTCATGCCTAATAACCAGAAATGGTTAAAATCACTTAAACATTTCGTTTGGTGGATGTGTATACAGCACACAGTATACTACAACAAAGTGTAATATTGTATAAAATGTGATGGAACAGCTAAAAAGAGTTACACAGAGTTCTGTGTCACTGTTGAAGAAACATTCGACAGAGATCATTTTTGATTATGATGATTATGTGATGTATACATATACATCCCAGGACGACACGACATGGAAAATAATAATCGAGTCGAACACACAGAGAGACAGAGCGAGCAAAGCTATGTATTTATACATGACGAGCTTTTGTTACATATACTTACGGGGGTACATGCCATATCGACACGGAAATATGAACGGCAGCATCCACACAAAATGAAAATGGAAATATCTGTTCTGCTAGATAATACATTTTAATATTTGCGCCGAGAAATATGATTAGCATTAAAGTAAACTGTCATAAAAGTATAAATAATTGACAATTTATAAGCAAATTTGGGATATATATAGAGAGAGGCCTATGGTGTTAGATATCTTCAACCCTTCTTCTTGTTTTATTTGTTTTTTAACTCTTTCCCATTTTCGACACGAGATGATATGTATACCCCCCACATCTACACACCACACACACACACACACACCGTAATAAGCAGTGGAACAATGTTTCAAAATATTGTTTGGTTTTTTGCTGCTGGGTGGTTATTCTCGGTATTTAATATGGCAATGTGATGCCAAAAAAGACTTAACTTGTACATGTTTTCGAGATTGGTAGAGAATGGTTCGACGACGGTGTGGTGCTGCGTTTTTAGTTCCCCACGAAGTACGAAGGGCTATTAGGATTGCTATGCCGTTTGTAACAATTCGAGTTGGGGAATGGCAGTTTGTGCATAGCATTTTGGGCAGCCTATAGATGCCGAATCTAACATAAAAAAGTGTCCGTCTGTCTGTCACGTCGATAACTTGAGTAAATCAAATGCTATCTCAATAAACTAAAAGGTAATCAAAAAAGTGAGGTCAAGTTCGAAGATGAGCGAAATCGGTCGAGCCGATCCAGTGCTATTTTCGAGATCCAGTTGAGGTTTCTCACATATATTAACGGCGGTATTGCTCGCAGAAAGGTCGTAGATGATGCAAATGAGACGTGTTGACTACACCAATCCTGGAAAAAAATTGGATGTTTTGCTCGAAAGTTAGAGCCCATAGAGTGGGCATAATTTGAGCTACTCGGGTCGATATCTCGAGTAGTTTCATCCGATTTGCATGATTTTTTTGTGTTTGAAAGAAAATGACTACAGGTTTTTTGGCCATTTCCATGCAGCGTATCCGACTTCGATACTCGGCCGATTCAAGTTTTTTTATCAGTTCTAATTGTAACCCTTGGTTGGAAATAATAGATTCCGGGCCTCGATCTAGACTAGCGCGGCTTTCATGAACATTTTCGAAAGCGTACTTCGTGCGGCTATTAAGAATCGCGGCTATACCCAACGGCTATGTTTCATACCACTTTTTTGTATATGGGACTAGGAATACGTATGCACTAGGATTTCGAAAGTAGTGGCATTAAATAAGTTATGCACACGGGGTCGTACGGGACTCTGTCGCAGCGTCTGCTACGGTCTTTTCTCGTTTTTTCTGGTTTTTGGGTATAAGTAAGAGGAGGGAGATTGCGTTTTCTCCCCAATCGTTTGCTGAAAATATCACTGACAAAGGCGCACACAATTCAAAAATGTTGAGTATTATACAGACACACACCGAAAATATTATTCCAGAAACGGAGTCGGCAGAGGAGACCATAAAAATAGATATCTTTTAGCTTATCCTTTCATCGTGTAATCGGTGGGTTTTATTTTTCTCCTATACACACACACACAGTTTCAAACCGAACGAAACCCTTTCTTCTTAATATTAGCTGCTATTTATATGCAGAAATATTCTGGCTATAGGTGAAATATATATTTTGTAAAGACAAACATTAATATTCATATTCGGTGGTTGGTATGGTGGTATACGGTGCTCATTGCTTTTTGGCATTCACCACCACCTCTACCCGTTTTTTTTCCGGTTCTTCTTCCTTCTTTATTTTGGTAAATAAAAAGGTATTCGCTGAACGCTGAGAGTGGGTTAGATATCCTATGTGTACACCCAAGATGTGTTGTAACACTTTAGGGTTATAAGTTACTTGTATCTGGTTATTATGGTCTGTTTAGTCAGCACAAATGTAGATGAAGACGCAGAGAGAAATTATTGTTATTTTGAATGATAATCTAGTTTTGGGAAATGGTCATAACCTCTTCAGTTAATTTGACTTTTTTCCCCGAAAAACATCTGGTGCCATAATCGAATTTCAAAGGCTTTCTTCTAGTAGCATGGCGAGATGTTTTACGATATTGTAACATGAAAGTCGAGGGGTCGCTCGCTCAAATTAACCAAAAATTTATTAGATGATTGACCAGCATACTTACTTTACTTTATCGGCGCTACAACCACTTATGGGCCTCATCTCGAAAATCTGATTATTTTCTACGTTTTGCCAACTCCTTATTCTCAGCCCCAGAAGATCTGATTCGACGCCATCAATTCATCTTATTGTTAGACGTCCTATTCCTCTTCGGTCTTCTGGATCATTTCGGAATAACATTGAGGGAGCTCTGTTATTTATCCATATGCGTTTGCTAGATGCCCAGTCCATCTCAACCGTTGGACTTTCACCACTGCCACTATATCGAGTTCACCAAAATCAGGAGCTGCGATTCATCAATTTCCTTCACCGTTCAAGATTCTTATCCATAGATCAGTACTGGACTCGTAAACTTGGTACTTCGTTTTCTTCGATATTAATCTTGAGTGTGTTGAACAGTAATCGGTTGAAAAGGATCAAAGAGAGAAGAAGTCGATTAGATTAAAATAAAAGACAAACAGTCGGTGAGAAAAGTGATTAGGAGGAAAATAATGTATTCATGGACAACCTTTTGGACAAGTGGCGCAGCAGGAAGGATTCGAACCTTTTGGACAGAGTGCCGACATGATTTGCTTTTGAATTTCAGGTGTATTATCACCATCTGAACGAATCAAAGCTCTACGATAGATTAATTCTTCAACTACCTCGAGGTTGCACTCTCCAATGCTTTTCACGTCTCCTTGTTGGTTGGCTATTATTATCCACTGATTAATAACGTTCAGTAACTGACTTATGATCTTTGACCTTAGGAATCGCTTGCTAATAATAATCAATGGTCATTCTGTAGCTAATCTTATTAATCCCAAAAGGTGAGCCACCCCTCGATAAAAGTGACGACATGTCGCGCATCATTTGACAAAAATGTTCAGTGCACAAGCCGAGATTTTCTCTTCTCATTTACCTTGCTTGCAGACACGAAAATATCGAAGAGAAACTCAACAAATAATAGGAATTAAAATGTACCATTACTGCGGCTCCAATTAACCTATTTCCATAAGACATAACCCCCTCCCCAGAGCGTCGCATTCATAAATAAAATAGAGAAAAAAAAGAATTTTCTCAAGTTCTGTTTCATATTTACTTTGCCATCAGTTGGTCAGAACGACATTCTTTCCAACTCCATCCCATCATGCAAATAGCATTCATACAAACAGATAAACTATGTGATTCGAACAAATTTACGTTCGGAATAAATCTCACAAAACAGCCATGTATCATATTCGTGAATAAAATGTTCAAAAACTTAATACACTTTGCCGACTGCGACTCATTTCGAAAATACTCCTTCCATGGCTTCATTTTAAAACGGGAAAAACCCGTAGGAGATGAAAACTCTATAAGTACTTTGTGTCTGCAATAATTTGGCACCAAATTCTTTGAATTAATGTTATTGCCTTGGTATGTAAATGTAAAAACATTTTATTCTACTTTAATCTTCGGCGATTATAATTATAATATAGTGTGCAGTGTGGCACAAAGCATGGCGTAGTGTGCACAAATAGCTCTATCTTTATGTATCTATTGAGTCAAGAGTATGGGTTGAGTAAGTCCGTAGAGGTGTAAAACGGAGGGAAACGGGGAAAGATCAAATTGCGGTTGGATTTTAAATTCAGATTTCTGAGTAATTGTGAATCACAGAAGTTAAACTGGACTGATTGGAATGGAATTTGTGATAGTGGAACGACATCATTATCTCAGCCAAAATGTATGAAAGTCAAGTCGATACTTTGCTGCTACATGTGAAAAATTGGAAGAAGGTTCGTAGCCTTCAAAATAACATATCACTCAGCGTTGAATAATATTCAGCTTCTGATTCAGAACAGAAGGATTCCTGTGTATTTCCTGTGAGTTGCTAGTTGCAAAGGCAAATCGTCCACATTTAGTGGACAATCGAATGGATCGAATTCCTCACCCGGATTCTAGATATTGCAGAATTGGGTATTTGCTGTCGCAAACGATGACAAAAGTAATCAGGGCGAAAATAGATCTGACTGGTGTTCGTTTATATAGCAAACGTTGTAAATCAAAGTGCTAGAATTTGTGCAGTTTGGGTACATCACATGCCAAATAAATAATTAACGATAAGCTCTGACTAAGGTTATTTTAGAGAGTAAAAATACACAAACCTAGTTCCCAGTCGCTTCGATTTAATTGATTGATTGAAATTCGTTATGTCCTTATACAGGCCGGGTTTGAACCACTAAAAATATACCCCAACTGAAATTGCATCACTACAACCACTCCTCAATACTCAATTTCTCCTAAAACTTTCCAAGTTTTTGCCATTCGACAATCGGCTAATAGCACAGCACTGACTACTAGCATGAACACACTTATTTGGAGCGTCAAAAATCCTCCAAACTTTCATACGTTTGCATGTGTTGTGTGTTTTTACTCACACAAAATAAACATGATCATGTTAGGTTGCTGTAGCCATCATCATGGCGCATTGCATGAAAAAAAATTTTTAAGTGATAGACTTTGATGTATCGAACGCTACATGATACTTGAGGCAAATGAAGTAATAGACTGATGGGTTATTTTACTGTGATACGCTTGACTTTTTCTATAAATTTGAGCGAAAGATGTTACAGTTTCAATGTTTATGTGACTAGTTACATGTAGAAAGAGAACATGTGACCATAGCGAATTATAGGAAAAAAGAAATTTAACTTTATTGATAATAAATTGACAATTTGTTAGATTTTTGTCCATTAAAAGGCTTCACCTAACATCGCCAGCCTATTTCAAACAAAACTGAATGAATGAAATTTCATTTTTCTTATAGTTCGCTAATACAAAGTATTCGAAAAGCCATCATACATCTGAAAAATGAAGCAGAAGAGTTGATACTAATATAGATTCTAGATTCTTTTGTTCATTCCATTGTTCATTATGTACGGCGACATTCCGACTATACTACGTATGGAAAGTGTCGCATGGGAATTTCTAATTTTCATTTTTTTGTGGAAAGTCTATCGAAAGCACTTTTATCGCTACATTGCTCTCATTGTGAGAGTAGACTTTAGCAAATCATTCGTTTCTTTCTTTTTTGACTTTTTCGAGGTTAGTTTATGTTCACTCTTCATCTCTGCTGTTGTCAGATCTCTGCAAAATGTTCATTCATAGTTCAGCATTTTGAGCGCAGATCGTTCTGTAAACTTTACCCTTGAGTTTTGCTGGCATAATACTCATCCTCCGAAGAATCAGATATTTGTACACAGAGTTAATTGTGAATGGGTCGCGTCATTCTTCTGTTTATGGTTCGTTGAGTGCACCAGACACCCCAACTACCCAGATTATGAAGCTTGAGTACGTCTTAGGAACGTTGCTAAGCATTGAAGAAAAACCTTAAACTGGTTTTCTTGGTTGAAGGCCAGCACGCTGCAACTGAGACTGAGCCAATCCGTTGATTGCACTCGCCGATTGTTTGAAACCTAGTATGGTTCCCTTGGCAATAATATTCTGAATAAAAAATGTCTGGATGTCTCTCGATATTTATGTCATTAAACCTCGCTTTCATTCACAGAAATTCCGATTTTATCGCGAAATATGAGAAAAATAAAAATCAATAAATCTTGTCCTAATAGAATATTTATTAGCATAATTAGCTTTATAGCCATAATCGCATAAAATATAGATCTTTGAAGTTCTTTATTGCCTACTTTTCCCGAATCGAATTGAACGGCAAATTGTACATGGGCTGTATGCGGGCGCAATGTGAAAATCCGCACAGAGAAAATAATACATTTCCTCTTCATCATTTTGTGCAGAACAACAACAGCAGAGAAAAAAATATAATTTTTTTTTCTTTCGTAATTTAAATGCCGAATAAAGTAATTTTAAACAGCAATTTATTTATAATTTATGGGGTAATTATTTTCCGATACCGACAATATTTCCTCGGATAAAATGAAAATAATTGCTCGTTTTGTTGTTGTTGTTATAATGTATGGATGGAGTGGCGAATAAAATTTTTTCCACTTTTTATTTCAATGTTTCCGTTTTGTCGGTTCAATGCCTCTTCCATACTTTTCTGTATTTCATTGAACATTTTCGCTTTGTATTAAAATATTTATGAAAAAAAAAGAAAGAAAACGGAACACAAAGACTTAACAATGTTTTGCACAGAAACAAATTTTTCTTCGTTTTTTTTCTTTCTTTTATTTTTTAATAATTAACCCAAAGTGAAAACCATGCCCGGCAATATAGCTTTGTTATTATAGAAAAAATCGACATGGCTGGCAGTAGAGAAGATGGAAAAATATCGTTCCGTTGAGGATGAACGAGGCAAAAACCATTGCAGCTTAACCGACAAAAGCTGTGTGTAACACATACACACACCGAGCGCGAGTGTAGCGAGAGCGAACCAACGGGAAAAAAACCAATTCATCCTTAACAAGATTTGAAAACTTTTTATTCTTTTGCCCCCAATCCATATTATTTTATAACTCCCCGGTGGGACGAATGGAAAAAAAAAAGAAGTGAACGAGAGAAAATAATAAAATAATAATAAAAAGTTTTTTAATCAATACTCCTGAGGTATGTTTATGTGCGGTTGAATTCGGAGGTAATATCACATGACGAAATGGAGGCAAGAATTATACGACCTCTTTTCACCGGCGAAATTTCATCTGTTTTTTTTTACAAATTTTTTATTTATTCGGTTCGTTGTGCCATATCAGAGTGCATTTACCTTAAATGCTTTCGTTTTTTTTTCTCAAACATGTCTATACTTGAAGTATCCATTTATTTATCCTCGTTTATGAATCATAAATTATGATTCATCCATACAAATTTTTCCAACGAAATTAAGAATTCCATTCATCTGACTCTATACGGTTTTTTAACGTAATCTCATCTCTCCGTGCTTAATCCGAATCCATCTATAGAGCCATTATACGTAACAACCTCGCCCCATAAATTAAACCTTATTAATAAATATTTTGTTTTTGTAAACATATTTTTTCCAACCAAAAAATAAAAACGACGAAACTCCAACCATTTCCGTTTTGATTCACCCTCCCCCACATACACAGAAAAAAAAATAATTGAAGACAAAAACTAAAGTTTAAATCAAATTGTCTGGGACGCTCATAACGAAGACACTTACGAATGCTAGAAAATTAGGACTTTTTTTTAATACAGCCGAAGGTAGTGAGTTTTGAACGAGGGGGTAACCACTGGCTAGAATCTGTCCCAACAATTCCATTTCCATTTCACAGTGTGGTTGAACTAAGTTTAATTGGAGATGTTAGGTACATCAAATTTTATTCTTGATCTTAGATACTGGTGCCTAATAGACTGTTTCTAGCTAATAAAACATTTGGGTAGCGCGGGCGCTTTTTGAAATAATGATGAAAATGACGTTTTCCCATACATTTTTCGAGATGTCATAAAAATGATGGATAAAAATCTCGACTTCATGGCGTAGTTTTATTTTATATCACTAAAAAACA